>CAUYPK010087720.1:0-67589 GCA_963574355.1 Loris lydekkerianus | reverse complement strand
GCTTGCTTTACTTACTGTGTTCTTGGCTGTGCAGAAGCTTTTTAGTTTGATCAAGTTCCAGTAGTGTATTTTTGAAGCTGCTTCAATTGTCTGGGGGGTCCTCCAGAGATGAATCCAGCTACATACTATTGTTTGATCTTTCACAAGCCAATTAAAAAGTCAGTAAGGAAAAGATTCCCTATTTAACAAATGGTGCTGGGTGAACTGGCTGGCAACCTGCAGATGACTAAAACTGGACCCACACCTTTCACCATTAACTAAGATAGACTCTCACTGGATTAGAGATTTAAATTTAAGAAATGAAACTATAAAATTACTAGAGGAGAGTGCAAGGAAAACCCTTCAAATTGTTTAAGCTTGAGTCAGCTCAGGGATCAGGATGTTGGTGATCCAGGTAGAAAGTGGCTGATCCAGGTAGAATCTCTTCTTGTCCAGAAAATACTGTTTGTTGAGTGGTGTGAGAAGAATTAGATGTTATGACCTCATTCCCAGAGAATTATGATCTTAAGCTGAATGGAATAGGTGTGTCATTTTCACATTCTTGGGGTCAGTGTGGATTTCTGAAGTGAATCAACAATTCAGTGTCCTTTGATTCCGTGTGGAACTAAGAAGCCGTTATTTCAGGATTCTGGGATGTAGTACTTGACAAGTATCCCCTCTGGGTCTATCTGATGACATCAGGCTCTCAGCTGGCTCCAAGTTCTGCTCTGACTTCTTTAGGACGGATTCAGAGAGATCGTTTGCTTTGACTTACCTGCTCTGCTTCCTCCAAATGGCCTGAACGAAACCAGGGATGATTCTTCCTAGTCTGGGCCCAAAGCCCTGGGCCCCTCAAGTCTGCTGCAGCATTTTTGGATGCTTGCATTCTCCGACTAAATCATTCTCCACAAATCCTTGCTAGGCTTTAAAAATTATATCTCTATTAAAGTTAATATTTTTGGATTTGGTATACCCTGAATGCGTTATTTGAACTGTTTCTCTTATGTTCTTTTTGCTTACAAATCAAAACAACTTGGACTCTGTCATTAAATAACTTAGCTGATAATTCTGTCTGACCCTGAGAGGGACATGAGTAGCCTTTAAAAACTCTCTGGCAAATACAAAGAGGATAGTTGATGAATTTTTATTTTATTTTATTTTTATCTCTTAACAATGCAACATAAATATATGTAAGTAAAACATGTTGTACCTAATTTTGACAGTAAGTATAAAGGGGCTTAAAATGTTACTCCTTCTTATCACCCCTGAAGCCAACTAAAAGTAGCTTTATATGAAATGCTCGTACCATTTTATGTTTTTATTCTGTGAATTTATTTTTGCTAAAAAAGACCAAGAAAACAAGCAAATTATGTAAAAGAAAGAAGGGAGCATGGTTTAGTAAATGATGGTGCATTGACAGGATGAAATATTACTTAGCTACTGAAACAACTAGAAGAATGGAAAATAGTATGGGAAAATGCTTCTTTTATAATATTTAGCATAAAATTCAGATTAAAACATACCATTAGTGCTATAATAAAGATCAGAAGTAAAAGAGATAACATTAAAGAGTAGAGAAATGTAAACTAGTATGCAATTTGGATATTTAGATGTAAGAATAGCATATAAGAACAATGTAATCTTATCCCTCTATTTCCATTTTAAAAGACGCCCTCTGACCTTAAATCATTTCGGTCATGGCTGAAAATTGCTTATATTGGCCTATACCTTTGAATTAAGGCCTCAGAAGTCTTGTTAAAATAAAAATGTACTATCTGCGGTGGTAACAAAGTTTGGAGGGAGCAAGGCCGATGACACAGGAAGTTTCATTTATCTCTCTGACCACTGCTTCCTCTACAGGGTGTTGTTGTAAAGATTAACATGACGACATGTATAAAACACCTGGTACAATCTTGAGCACATAAGAGACCCTCAAGAAAAGATTGTTCCTTATTAAATTGTTCCAGCATTCACTTCTGCTAGAAAATAACCTGTGTAGCTATGGGTACTTGTTTTTGCCAAAGTGCTTTTGGTTTAAAATCTGCATGGAACCAGGGTTTCCTAATTTAAAATTCCTCTCAGACTCATTGGACAGGTTATCCTCCCATCAAATGTTAACTTTCACCATTCTCATTCGACTGGAATATTATTGGGGGCCGGGACTCTCATACTAAATCACAGTAGTTTTGGTTTAGCAAATTAGAGACACACACACTTCCTCCAATCCATTGTAAAGCTACTTTCCAGAGTGAACAGTTTACTGATTATTTTCCTGGACAAGCCTGACCTCTAGGGGACAGCAGTTGGCATCTCACCCACCCAGCGTCAACCTTAGCTACTTAGTTAAGGAGCATTAATTTAAGTGCTAGACGGACAGACAAATGCTGGAGTTGGAGTGATGTGGGTGCTTAAGATTTTAATTCTGCACCAACTAGCTTGAGCAAAATTGCTTATATCCTTGACGTCAAATGTGCTTCTTACAACTTTATTGAGGTATAAGTCACATAATAAACTCTACATAGTATAGTGAACCATTGGATCAGTTGAAGAGTTGTAAATGTGTGAACACAATCATGACCCAAACTTTTCCTTCAACCCCTGAAGTTGGCTCATCTCCTTTTGCCGTCCATTCCACCTTCATTACCATCCTGAGACAACCACTAATCTTTCTGTCAATACAGATCAGTTTGCATTTCTAGGACTTTTTTTTTTTAAGTGGAATTAGCATCTACCCTTTTGTGTCTGGTTTCTTTTACTCAGTCTAATGGTTTTGAATGATTCCAACTTGGGTGTACTGCTAATTTCTTCCTTTTTATTGCTGAGTAGTATTCCATAGTCTGGATATACCACATTTTTGTTTAACTTTCTAGAAGAAACTATAGGAGAAAATCTTTGTGAGCTTGTGGTGAGATAAATTTCCTTAAAATACTGAGAAGATGACACATGAAAAAAATGATCAATTTTTATCAAAAGTAAAAATATTTGTTCCTTTAAGAAAACAAAAAGGCAAGTCACAGATTGGGAGAAAATATTTGAACACCTATATCACATAAAGGTCTCATATTAGAAATAGAAATAAACTCCATCACAAACATTCAATTTTTTTAAAAAAAATATATGCAGGCACTTCATAGAGGAAAACATACAAGTGGGGGAAATAAACACATGAAAAGATGGTCACCATCTTTAGTTATCAGAGAAATAATGTATTTTTTAATGCCTCTAAAGTCAGGTTGTGGCTTACTATTGATGTGCTTATAAGTGCTGTGCTCTTTTTGAAGAAAAATTTATAACATTATTTTTTGGTGCTAATATTTGTTGAGTACTAAGATTTTGACAATGTTTTAACCACTTTACATGCAGTATTTCCTTTAATTATCACAAAACCTATGACAGGAATACAATTAAATACATTTGCATAGGTGAAGAATTTGAAGCTCAGAGAATTTAAATAATTTACCGAAGTTCCACAGACAATAAATGGTAACACTGGGCTTAGAACCTTCTAGATACTGATGGGCTTAACTATTATGCTATTTATTTTTATTGCTATTACATTGATGGTGACCTTTCAATCTTCAGAACATCTGAGGAAATATTTCTTTGGGCAATTTGAAGATGTCTCGAAATGTATGGAAGAAAGAGAAGTACAGGCATATAATAGATCCACTAGGCCAGGCGTCCTCAAACTGCGGCCCGCGGGCCACATGAAGCGGTGTGAATTGTATTTGTTCCTGTTTTGTTTTTTACTTCAAAGTAAGATATGTGCAGTGTGCATAGGAATTTGTTCATAGTTTTTTTTTTTTTAAACTATAGTCCGGCCCTCCAACGGTCTGAGGTATAGTGTATTGGCCCCCTGTTTAAAAAGTTTGAGGACGCCTGCACTAGGCACTAGGAGACTAATTTATGGTACTTGTTTAATGACCCACAAAGTGTAATGAAATACATTAACATCAGGACTAAGAGAAAGTCCTGTTTCCTTAGACTTGGCTTAAGCCCAAGAGTTAAGGTTGGTGTGAGCTATGATACCACGATACTCTACCCAGGGACACAAAGTGTGAGTCTGTCACGAGAAAAAAAAAAATTATACTCATACAATTCTTCCAGAGGTCCTCAAACTTTTTAAACAGGGGGCCAGTTCACTGTCCCTCAGACCGTTGCAGGGCTGGACTATTGTTTAAAAAAAAAACAAACTATGAACAAATTCCTATGCACACTGCACATACCTTATTTTGAAGTAAAAATACAAAATGGGAACAAATACAATCACACCACCTCATGTGGCCCGTGGGCCGTAGTTTGAGGACCCCCTATATGAGAGGGTGTGTCTGTGTGCCTACAGGGCTCATATTCATCAGATGCCCTGAGAGATGGCCAGTTTGCAGTTTGAAAATGAGGCTAGATAAGGTAGATCAGCATTTTTTTGAATACCTAAATAGCCTCTGTAAAGAGGGGCTCATAGCCTGAGCAGGTAGAACACGCTAATGGAAGCTCCTCCTGCTTATGCACAGTCAGCCTTCCTGTAGCGTCTGGTTCCTTGCCCCCCCCTTCTCCTAATCGTTCTACACCTTCTTTGTGGGGTCAATATTTCAAATATTTAACGGCAGCTATTCTGACCTCTCTGAATCTTCCCTTCTCCAGATTAAAGATCACGTTAGATGCTGTGAGTTGTGCCTCTCATGTCAAGGCTAGTTTCAGCTGTGTTCCTACCCTGAGATGCCCCTCTTCCTGTGCCAACTAGAGCTGAAGGTCGCCGCAGGGTGTGGCCTGGTATCCCCCTTTGTCTGTCTGGAGGGCCACCTGAGGATGGGTGTGCACCTCGCTGGTTAATCTGAACATCTAGGGCTTCCCCTGTTCACTACAATTCTTCAAAAATTGCTCAGAACCACTCCAAACACCAAGTTAAGTTTCCAGCAAATTAAAAATCCAGGCACTGGATCAAAAACCATAATGAAAAGAATCAGAAAAAAAATTTGGTCAGGACATGCAACATTTAATATCTGGATGAGAGAGAAGTTTCTACAACTGTTGGTAAAAATCTCAAAAGGAAGAAAATGAATATATTTAATTACTTAAAAAACAAGGGGAAAAACTTTGGAATACTTTTCAAGAACAAAATTGAAGGAAAATTAATACCAGAAAGAATAATGTTTACTACCAAAAATAACAGACAAAAGGTTGATATTCCTTACCTAATAATGAACTCCTGCAAATTAAAATTTTAAAAAATTAGTAGAAAAAAGAAAAGGTTTAATAAAAAGTACCAACCTCCTGTGCCAATAAGAGCTGAAGGTCACTGCCAGGTGTGGCAAACTGATGGGGGAAAAGTGACTAATAAATGCAACTAAAATAGTGAAATTATATATTTTATCTGTGAAATAATTTCTAAAGATAATACTAGCCATTAGCAAGCACTTTAATACAATATTTCTGAATGGAAATGTGAAAATTATCCATGCAGAGATTTTAAACGTTTTATGTTTTTGAACCCAAGAACTTCCTTTCTAGGTATCTCACACTCAAGATTTAATGGTGTGTATCCACCAATTTTTACCCAAGCACCATTTTGATAAGATTGGTCAATCTGCTCACTACAAGGTGGCTGTATATGACATTGTTGCTTTTTTTTTTTTTTTCTCATGTCTAATACACTCGAGGCTTTTAGGACAACTCAACACACACATTAATTCTTGATTATTTTAAATCAAGTAAATTGAGTTTACAAATATGCACACACATGGTTCGTTTTGGTAGCACATTAATTTTGCGTACACACTCCTACACAGAGATATCTACTTTAAAATTTTTATTTATGCAGACCATAATAAATTCACCAACCAGAATATAATTAAGGAAGGACAATGCTTTGTCACTGATAGGTACTTTCAGTACAATAAATAATTCTATCACCAGTAAACTGAAAACTTCATTACTTCTGATTGGTGCAACTGAGTCAATTATTTATTTAATCAAGAATAACTTCTTGGGCATCTACAATGTTTCGGGCACACTAAAAATACAAAGATAAGTGCAAAATTAATAAGCCTTTGAGGAGATAAAAGTAAACAAGATAGCCACGTAAAAATTAATCAGGGTAGTCAATTCTGATCAGGGCAGAGAAGGGACAGGATATGACTGCATTGATGTAGCCTCTCTGTGTGCCAGACAGCGAATAAATGGACTCCACATTATTTCATTTAATTTTCTCCCACAAAGCTAAATGTTAGCTTGTATTCAAGCCCATTTTATGGCTGAACATATGAGAGGCTAAGTAGCTGGCCCAGAGTTACCCAGGTAAGTTGGAGTGAGTGTTTGAATCTGGTTGGGATCATGTTAAAATGAAGTGGTTAAGAATCAGGCTTTGCGTCCTGGGTTTGAATTTCACCTCTGACTTTGGGTGTATAGCCTTGAGTAAGTGTCTTACTGTGTTTAAGCTTCATTTTATAGTATATGAAGTGGCAGTAATAACAGAACTAATGCGTCTGGTTAATTTGCAGACTAAATTAGGTACTACAGCTAAGTTGTTTAGTATGGTGAATGTTCATGGCAAATAGCCAGCAGCTGTTGTCCATCACTATGTTGTTGTGCTTTGCCTCAAAGTTTGTGCTCTTTGCACTGTTAAAAACACCGTCTGTATTTATACCCTGTACAAATAGAGGGGCACACAGAGGAAGGCGTTACCTAAACCCAGCACCGGCAGAAGAGGGCTGTGGAGGGAGGCAGGAGGAAGGCAGAGGTGCGGCGGCTCCACCGGGTTCTTGGAGAAGGTGCAAAGCGTGATGACAATGGCACAGGGTGGACGGGGAGCTGGATTCAGTGCTGTGAAAGTGATTCAATTAGGTCTCATGCACCCAACATCTGCTGAATGCTTATGTTGCTAAAAGCAAAGAGAAACGTGAATTAGCCTCCACTGTGAAATTACAGCCCAGCAAGCAAGACAGACAAGTCTACCGCCACCTGTCTGAGTTTGGGGTGAGGAAATCACGGAGGGGTTTTGAGAAGTTCTTATCCCAGAACATGGTAACATAAAAGCAAAAAACAAGAAGAAATAAAAGTTAAATGGGAACTTCTTTATAAAAAACAAAAAAACCAAAAAACAAATAGGGAGGTGCCTATGGCTCAAAGAGTAGGGCACTGGCCCCGTATACTGGAGGTGGCAGGTTCAAACATGGCCCCAGTCAAAAAAAAAAAAAACACCAAAAAAACCCAGAAAGAGAAATTTCAGAGTTGCCAGAGCCAAACAAGGCCAAAAGCAATGATTAAAACTGGGATAAGAAACCAGAAACTGGGAGTCAGAAAGATATGAATATGTTGAAACAGGCCTGAGAGTGACCGGGTGGGGCAGGGAAGAGGGAGAGGCCAATATTCCCCACGGGTGTTTGTGCTCACGGATTAGTTTTATGATGGCAACGTAATACTTTTTTAATCAATGTAACATAAATCTTCATTTTAAATTGAATTAAAACGTAATAATTTTTTTTTTTTTTTTTTGCAGTTTTTGGCCGGGGCCAGGTTTGAATCTGCCACCTCTGGCATATGGGACCTGCACCCTACTCCTTTGATCCACCCCTTAATAATGTTTTTATTAAGGTACATGAATGACTTAAATTAAAATTAATGAATGATTAATGGATGAGTGTTCATGATTCCCCCCACAGCTCCACCTCCCTCTCTCTTTGCTTCTGTTATGTGGGAACGTTTCTTGCCTCCTGGATTAGTTTCTAGGCAGGAGAAGCTGGATAATGCATGGAACCCAAAGGGTAAGCGAACTGATTGGATAAAGAGCTTATAAAAAGGAGGGAAGGAGAGAGGCCTGAGGAATTGAAGCAGAGCAAGGGTTTTAGCTGTCCCAGAGGGAGAGTGAGGTGGAGAGCAGCTAGGGACACAGGACAGCAAAGGCAGGAGTGGGGGACAAGGGCCAGTGTTGGCAGAGATGGGAAAGGGCTGCAGAGGCATTTGTGAGGGGGTGTCATGGGTTCTTAATTGGAAAACTTCTGATTTTTTAACAAGAGATGGAAGTGAGGGCTGCTTTTTCATTCTTTCTGGTTTCTGCTCTACCCAGATAAAGGGTACTCTAGGCAACATATTTTTATTAGTATTAACAGTAGAACTCAGGCGGGCTTTGTCTCTTGGGGAATAGGCATCAAAGAAAGATGCAGGGTCAGAAACATTTAGAAAAGGCAAGTAAGGTAACTTCAGGTTTCAGATGGGAAAACTGTGCAGAATTACCAGGGCTCCCAAATTTACACTAATCCATTCATGGTGGGAAAAACGACTTTTACATACCAGTGTCATATGTACAAGGTTCATGACATAGCTTCAGACATCAGTAAAGAAAAACTCAGCAAGGTAATTGCTTCTGTTAGGAAGTCCAAGTTTAACCAAGGTTTTGTTATTTGAGGGAGAGACCATAACTAGATCTCACGATTATGATATTATCTCAAGATACAACTTCTTCTCTCATACACAGGTCATGTTAGAAGCAAGGAAAAACATCAGTTTTCTTTTCTACGCTAACGAAGCTTCCTAGTCCATGATAAACACGGGCGGTAATAAGCAGAGACGGACTAGAAGGGGCTGAAGCTGCCATGAGCTAGGAAGTAAGAGAAAGCCAAGCAAAGAGCCAGCAGATGTAGACAGCAACCTACAACATCAAATAGAGACCCACCTACTACTCAAGGGGATAGGAAAGAGTTTTAGGCAAAAGTCTTTGGTTACTAATTTCATCCCTTTGGAAGCCAAAAGAACACGCTTCAAACCTCTCCCCGGGAATGGAAATTGCTACTTGAGCCAAAGTTCTATTTTACCTTTTTATATTTTATAATTGTGTGTTCACAGTATCAACTGCACTTGTAATTCTATTATTTTCTGCTATTTTGTATTGTGCTTGAGTGGGCCACAATACACGATCACTTTCTTTTCCATTTTTTCTTTTTCGTCTGTGCAATAATTTGAAGGAAATCATTTAAAAATATAAGACTTTATAAACATTTTCTTCAAATGCTCCCTGCTAACTCATTGTCCTTAAAATGACGAAGCTGCATATCACATGCGTATTTCTGGGCCTGCATTCTAAAAATGTCGCAAGATGAGTGCACGGCAGGGTTGCCCCATGACCCAGCAGCTGCGTGATGTGCTGCGTGACACATGTGCAGGAAATGGGGTTTGCGTGTGGAATGCTCTTCCTGTCTTTCCTCAGGTTAGAGAGATGCAGCTTTCGGGAGGGTGCTGGGTCAGCAGCTCTGCAATGATGTGTCAATTACTAAAGGCTCCATGCTCCTTCCTGGAGGAGGGGTGGAGGGCAGGCCAGAGGGGCAGGGGCCAGGGGCTAACAGCCAATGCATTCAGCACAGAACTTACGGTTAAAAAAGGAGAATCTGGGAGCATTTGTTGTTGAAACTTCTAAACCACCTAGGGCTCCAAATTGTATTTGGGTGGTTAAGAGGTGAGGATGCAACAAGCCAGCCCGTCCCCTCCCCCCGCCTGGTATTTGGGTATGATGAGGACTCAGGTTTTGTCATAGCTGCATAATCAGAAAATCAGGCAAGGGTTTCAAATCAACTCTATCAGGAAATTTGGTTCCATCATCCAATCAGTGATTCAGGCAAAATACATGTGCGGCACTAACCGGGTTCTCCAGTTCTCTCTATTTTTAGATTCACTTTGGAGGGGACCACCTGTCTGGGCGTGAGTTTTCTCAGAAGCAGACCTTAAGCCCAGAATTCATAAAGAAGTGCTTTATGAAGGAACTGGCCCTAGAGAAACCAGGCAGGAAAGTGACACAGGGAAGGAGAAAAAGCCAAATGAGGGTATGATTTGGGGTAAAGTTCCAGACCTCAACTGATCCCTAAGAGAGCTCTGGAGGGTAACACGCCTCAGCATTTGTACTCTGCCAGAATAAAGGAGTTGAGCTTTTGTATTCCCACACTGAGTCAACTAATTAGCTATGCTTACCTCGAGAGCTGTAATAATCCCAGGCACTGCTAAATCTCTTAGAATCCGTGGAGACTCTCTGAATGTGGCAGATGCTAGCCGTTAGCAAAAAAGTAGACAGAAGTGGGATGTACATGTGGACAGGACAGTTATAGTGTCCTCTGTACCCTGACAGTGTGGGAGGGTGTAGACAGGATAAAAAGAAAGACAGAACACAAGAACAGAAGAAAGAATAAAAAGAAAGATAGAGCTCTGCTCATCTAAGTGTAGTCCGCAGACCAGCAGCAGCTAAGGGTGACGGCTCACCTTCCAGGAGCTTATCAGAAATGCAGAACCTCAGGTCTTACGAAAGACAAGTTCATCAGAATCTGCACTATAGGAAGATCCCCCAGAGGTTCGTATGTACATTAATTTTAAGAAGCTCAGCCCTAGAATGCTAAACAGAATAAAATGATTTGCTGACTTCTTACCTGGGCAGGGGAGAAAGGATCCAAATTAGAGCTGCAATGTGGTGGAGTTGACAAGTTCTCAGACTGGAGATTCCCTGGCCTAGCAGATGAGGGCATGGAGAATGTATTCCCAGCTGAAAGCAAAGGGCAGGGCCCGCTTTCCCATCCTGTGCTGTTGTTCTAGGTTTGCAGGTCCCAGATTGCAAGACTCGCAGTCTCCATGAGTTCACCTGGAACCAGTATCTTCTGGGAGTGGTGAGGTGTGGGGACACTGGGAAAAAGACACTAAGGAGGAAGGGTTTGGGTGTGGCTATAGAAAAGAGCAAACACAATGGAAGGCAAGGTTTAGAACTGACACTACATTTTAAGCTTGAAAAGCATTTTTGAAAGTCACAGGTATGTCACTTAGTTATTCATCATTAAGAAGTCATGACAAAACTTATAAATGAGGGGATGTGGTTTAATATCTTGGCCAACAAAAGGCCCCCAATATAGCAAAAATTTATCTTCCACAATGTTGGAAATTCCTGCCATTAGTCACAATGGGGTCAATCAACTAGCAGGGATGTTGTCATCTTGGGGAGGCTGCTATGAGGAACTTTGGGAAACATCTGGTTGAAGAAGGCGGATTAAACACACCCATGCCACCTCATGTCCCTCCTGAAATCCCACAAGACAATAGTAAAGGTCTCTTATTGTTAGCTGCTGTTGGTTTAAAGCATTAACCTAGGAAGATAAAAGGAATCTGAGAGGACATAGCAGCCATCACTTCTGGATGTGCAAAGTCTATTGGTTATTATATGTGGTAATTGACTTAGCAAAACCAAAAAAGTTGAATGTTAGAAAATGAGCTATGGGGAAAGTTGAAAATAAACATAAGTTACCCACAAGGTGTTTCTCAAATCTGAAGAATTAGCACCAAGTACCCTTGGATAGAAGTTGTGGAATAAACTTGGTGGAATTTGTGGTTAAAAATAAGCTAAAATGAGAAAGATTGGCAGTCTTCTGAAGAAATGGCTGGACCACCATTTAGACCATACACTTCACAGTCAGCATCTGCCTCTCCCCTGAAAGAAAGCAGGTGTCAGAGGTTGATCTCTACAGAGGGCAAACTTCTGGATTGCAGTGCATCAGATACAGATAAAACGAGGGTTGCCATAATGGAAAGAAGGAATAAATTAATGTATAACTTCTGAACTGCACAGGCTCTAGTGGGCCCCAGAAATATGGCATCTGTTATCCTCCAGAGAGAAAAGCGTGGGGAAGTCTTTTCAGGAAATCCAAAGATGTGGATAATAGGATGTCCCCCCCAAACATCTCAGTGAGAACATCCTGCATTCAACATTTTTGTCCTTTCTTCCTAGGTCCCCTTCCAAGCAGAGCTTCCAATTGGATTTTTTGGTATCTCATTTTAAAGTATGAGTAGACTTAGAAGAAGTACATCTAAAATGAAAGAATTACACCAAAATATTTTTTATGGTAAAAACTTATACAGGGTATCCATAAAGTTCATGTGCAATTTAAATTGTGTACTATTGTAAATTGAACACAAACTTTATGGCCACCCTCCGTATTTGGAATTAGGCAGCTGGACTTGGTTGGTTTAGATGTTCCAATTTCGTTGGCAACATCCAAAGCATCATACTCAGGAGCCAGGTGAACATATGCCTTCTTCTCTCCATCCTTGGCCACATCAATGTCAAGGAGCTTCTGCACAGCCTGTTTGGTCTGTGCTGGTTGGATGAACACAAGTGTGCTGTTGTCTTCTGTCTTCTTCGTGGCGGACTCAGTGGTCATGGGAACTTGTTCCTCCTGGGGGTGCTCTTCCGAAGACTTTTGGGCTGCCTCCAGAGTTGCAGTGTCTTCGATCGCTGGAAGGTGGCTGCTATGCTGATCTTTTCTTTGTGGCTATGGATGCCTTTTAGCATAGCCCTCGTGGCCTCCAATGCCTTTGCTTTGGCTTCAGCTTTGGGAGGGGCAGGAGTTTCCTTCTTCACCTTAGGCACCATCTTGGACATCAAAACATTTTTCATGTTAGAGATTCTTCTCCCAGGACCTACCCAGGGGCATTGGGAAACCCAACCCAGAAGGGAGGTGGAGTTCCACAAGACAAACTTGAACCAGTGAGGACCAGAAGACTAGAATAAACCTGCAGATAAATGCTTCTCTGTTTCATTTTGAAGGACTATTCCAAGGTGCTCTATTTTCATATTGCTTCTCTGAGATGTCCTGAGTGAATAAACTTTGGGCTGGTTTCAAACTGCAGTCAACTAAGTAATGCAGCACTTGGGGTTTTTTTTTGTGTGTGTGTCATTTACATTCTTCCTTCACTCTTGATTCTCTGGAATTGCACCCCAGAATAACCCTTAGCATGCCAGCCTAGGCTCCTCTGCTAGGTAACACAAGATAATATCCCTGGGTCTCACTATCTGCCCACTGACTTCCACTGGGCCATGGAGTAATTGAAGAAGAATCTCTTATCATTATTGAAGCATTGGTATTTTTTACTATTATTATAGAAAATTCCAAACATTCACAAAAGAACAGTCTAGTTAACCTCCATCTACTCCCCAACTAATTTCAATCATTATCGCCCCATAATCTCTCTTGTTCTGTTGATACATCCACTTCCTTCCTCCCTAAACTGCGATTACTTTGAAGTAAATGCTAGGCATCATCTCATTTGATCCACAAAACATTAATGCATCTCACGAAAGGTAAGGACTCTTTAAATCATAACACAAATGTTTTATTGTAACTAAAAATATTTTTATATCATCGAAAAGCCAGTCATTGCTCACCTTTCTCTACCTGACTCTTAATTTTCTCCTTTTGCAGTTGTTGTTTTTTTAAAAATTAGAATCCAAATAAAATCCACAAATTACATTTGATTGATATAGTTCTTACTTCGTTTAATCTAGGATTTCCCCCTTTCCTTTTTTCTTTTCCATATAATTTTTGAAGAAAATAAATAGTTTGTCCTAAATATTTTTCCACAAATTTTCACAGTTTTTCCTGTTTCATCTTTGTGATGTTATTTACCACGTTCCTCTCTCTCCTTGTGTTTCCTAGAAATCAGCAGTGGGATAGCGAGCTTGATTAGATTCACATCCATCCTTCTTCCCTCCCTCCCTCTTCCCTCTTCCCTCCCTTCCTTTCTTTCCCCCCTTTCCTTCCCTTCTCTTTGGTTAAAAATACATCCTAGGTAGGATTATACACTTCCATTAGAAGGCATTAATATTTGGTTGGCTTTCTTTTTGTGACATTAAGATTGAATGGTGGATTATCAGCCTGACATTATAACATTTTACCCTTTTTATCAAATGCACTTAGCGGTCATTGAAGTACAACATAGATGCATTATTTTATTATGGATGGAAAAATAGTGCTGTTTAATTTGATCGACTCATCTTCATTTATTAGATATATTTCTAGGAAGAAAAACTCTTCCTTATTTATCAAGGAAAAGTATGATGACTGCTTGAATAATTCGCATTATTTACTAGTTTTCACAATAACAGTTTGGTCTCTAACATCCTCTGAAATTGACTAATGAGGTTTTATTTTTCTCTTTAAGTGTCATATTTAACTTGTGAATTTTAACAAATTTGAAATATTATTACAGTTATTATTTTCTATGCTCAAATTGCTTCAATTTTGGCTAGTGAGAACTTTTTCAAGTTGGCTCCTGGGTCCTTTTGACATGACCCTAGCAATCTTTGATGGCCTCTTTGCCTTCTGGTATGACAGGATGTTCCAGACTCAAATATTTCTTGACTCAGACCTAGTAGTAATCACTTTTTCAAGTAGCCCCAGGTGTCTTCACAGGCAAAGGTTTTATAATATAGGAGAATATCTTTCTGATTTGGGGGTAGAAAAGATTTCTTTAAAAAGACACAAAATAATAAGCATGTAAAAAAGTATAGATGGATTTAGCAACATCAAAAGAGATCTTAAACAAAAGCTTTAAAATGCAAAATGAGAATACTTTCACAACATATAGAGCTGACAAAGATTTCATAGCCTATATGTATATATGAAGAGCTCCAATAAGTCAATAATAAAAAGACAAGAACAAAAAAAAAACAACTTTCTTAACCTCTTCCCTCAAAAAAATGTTAAGTATTTCACAGAAGAGGAAATATACATCACCATAATATTATGAAATACTAAGAGATGTTCAATCTTTTCAGCAATTAGGGAAATGAAAATTATTATATGCCGTTTTATATATACTATCTTGTCAAAAATTAACAAGTTCAATAATAATAAGTGCTGGAGATGTGTGCATTACAGATGTTTTGTATATATCTGGTGGGAATGTATATTAAAAAAAGCACATCAGAAAACAAAGACCAGAAATAAGCTAAATATGTAATGATAGGAGAATGGATAGATAAATTGTGATAGTTTAATTTCTTCAGAGGAATAACAATGAAACAAATGAAATATACCTACAAGAATCAAATTTTAAAAACATAATGAAGAATAGCAAAACCAAGATCCAGAATACACTATAGAACATGTAACATTTTAATAAATAATTTGGCATTGTTCAGTACATACCCTAGAGAAACTCTTGTATTTACTATACATGTGTTCAGTGTTATTCTAGAGTAGGAGTCAGCAAACTATAGCATATAACCCACCACCCATTTGTATAAGTAAGATTGTGTTGGAACACAGATACACTTCTTTGTTTACACCTACTTACCCACCACCTGGCAGAGATGAATAATGGCAACAGAGAGCTTATGGTCCCTCCCCTTAAGGTATTTACTGCCTTGCTTTTTGACAAACAAGTTTGATGACCCGTGCTCTGGAATATTTATAAGATAATGCCAAATTTTTAATGAAGCACACACAGAAAGAAAAACAAACAATTTATTATTTGGATAGATTTCCTGTGATGAAGATATGAAAATCAAACTCAAAAATGATTAATTTAATTTCAATTTAGTGTGCTTCAGGTAGGGATGGAAAGGCAGAGAATGGGATGTGGCAGGGTCTGTAGGAAATGAAAATTAATGGCAATTTTCTCACCCATGCATTAGATAGTGCTCTGGAAAATATTAAGGAATAAATTAGACAGACAAAATGGAATAACTAAAAAAAATTTCCCAAGACTAAATGACATGTCCCTATCCTAAGAGACATTGCTGAAATTTCAGAACATTGGAAACAGAAATTCTCTGAGCTTCCAGAGAAAAAAATTAAGTCACATACTAAACACCAGAAATTAGAATGACATTGGGCTTTCTAACAGCAAGACTAGAGGCTAGAATATGATAGCAAAGGCCTTCAATTTGGAGGGAAGGTATCTTTTAACCTAGAATTCTATATATCACCAAACTGCCAATTTGGTAATAGGGAGCGATATTTTCAAACATTTAAGATCTTATAAAGCATCTTCCAATGTCTTGCTTCTCAAGTAGCTGCTGAAGCATGTGCTGGACAAAAATGAGTCAGGAAATTAGAAAGAGGAGATATGGCTGTGGGAAAAAGAGATTCCAATCAAGAGAGAGGTAATATAATAATATCATAATTCTGTCATCACAAGCAGTCAGACCTTCAGGGTCCCGGAGAGCAACCCAGTTCAGTCTGAAGCAGGTCAGAAGTTCTGAGTGTGATTATTTTAAGAAAACAAAAAATTAGATCCCTTAAGTGTTTGAATGCATTAAAATAAGATTATCCAGTAAAGAGAGGCACTGTGGTCAAGTTAGTGATAAGTGCTAATGAAAACTAACCAAATTAAAAAAAACAAAAACCTATGATAATTAATAATGCTAGGAAAAGAAAACATGCAGAAAGTAATTACAAAATACAGCCCAGCTATGAATTCCATGGACAGAGTCACAATAATATGAAATACAAATATTAACTAAAGTTTTGATGTTACTATGGAAGTTTTCATATATGGCAGGATGGGAAGAGTTCTTGGGTGTAAGAGAAGTAGGTAGTTAATGCATGACACTGTTTAAGAAGTAGCAAAATAAGCATGGTTTTTTAGAGATATAGAGGTAAATACCAAAAGAATTAGCTAAAGAAATTTTAAGAAATTATCTTAAAGAAATGAGAAATATGAGAGGAAAAGTTATATGTGTGACTGGTTATAATCAAAATCAAAATAAAGCAAATTACAAACATCGTACTGTAACAAAGCCTAAATATCAAATATAATCATCCTCCTCAAGTCCAACCAACCTGTCAACCAACAAACCAACCAAATATAGTAATACTTAGAATTGGCTCTTCCCTTAGGAGGAATTAATTAAACAAGTTGGCTTGAATCCACAAAGATGAGATGTCATCTTTTGTAACCTCTTCAGCACATTACACAATCTTCAAGTGTGTGTGAAGTGTGTTGCTTCAAAAATAAATGCTATTTTTCAGCTAAAGAGAAAAAATAAAATGACATCTCCTGTATTTGGAAGCTGGGTTGACACAGCTAGGCCATGCTATTTTCCCATTAGACGAATGCCATGTCACTGTTATGCCCAGATCACGAAGTCACCAAAGACCACCAGGGAGCCAATTCCAATGCAAAAGCAAAAGAGCCTTTTATTGCAAGCTCGAGCTCAGACTCCCAGGGGCTCTGCTGTAATGGATTCAAGCCAGGAGCCCAGAGCACTGAAGCAGGGGATTTTTATAATGCGGTGCAACAAATGGGTTGTATACAACTTGAACAAAGGGGCTGCCTCTGGATTGGCTGCCATTGGGCTTGCCATGTGGCCTGATCCAGAGGGCAGTTCCTGATTGGAAGGCGGTTGTCTCATGATTTCGGGGAAATGCCTGCTTTTACAGGAAAGTGAAACTTTCAAAACAAAATGGCAGAGAAAACGAAACTTAACTCCTAAGATGGCATCAGCCACCCAAGATGGCATTGGTCTGGTTCCCTCATCACAAAATCCCAACTCCAGGTTACTCTGGGACTATGATAAACTAAGACTATATAAAGCTATTTCACAATTTTGATCCAGATAAAAGGATCACTGCCATGAAATGCCAAATACCCACTCATTCACCCCCAAGTGATTACTACTACTTTGGCATTTACAATTTTATCCTCACTCTAGTCTTCCCTCCCTGTAGATAAGATTTACTGAGATGTCAATCAAGGTCTGGTACTCCTTCCACCTTCTGGCAGCACCCCAATCCAGAGCAAACCTCAGCCACAAGTAGAGGTGGGATATTCAACACTGTCTTGTTAGAGGCAACATGACCAGGGGAAGATACAATTTAGCATACTTGTTGAGGACTTGCCTTGTGCTAGTTATGTTGCCAAACACTGAGGAAATCCAGAAGAAGACATTATCTTTGTCTCTGAGATTCTAACAGCTCCTTAAGCAATCACAGAAAGAGAATCACACCTTCTACTTCACAATTCATCAACGAGGCACCTCCCTAGACTGCTCTATGTGTCTGCTTCTTCAGCTGTACAGAAGTCATTTATCTTACTCAAACAATTGTTGAAAAAATTAAATAAGGTCATGTACATTGAAGCATTTTATAAATTGTATAGGATCATGATAATTCAAGGAAAGGGAAGCCCAAAGAAAGGAAGTGGCCCATTAAGAGATTATGCAGCTATTATCAGACTTCAGTAGCAAACTCGAGTGGAGAGGATGACCAACAGTGTAATAGTAATATGTATAATAATAACATCCTAAGTGCTTATTATGATTAGACCTTCTGTCTAACATTTCATCTACATTATTTTATTTATGATAACTATGCTTTGTTTTACTTCTGCAGTATATGTTTCTTTTCAAATCTCTCCTACTTCATCATTTTACCCAGCAGTCCTAGAACCCATGAATAATATCATATTTTAAGTAACTGTATCAGAACATTTGGAAATACAGGATGTGTATTTATCTTTCCACATTATTAATAAGAAGAAAAGGATCTTACTTCAAGATTATGAGACCATATTAGAAAATTGTGCAACATAATTTCAATATAGGTCACAGTTTGCAAGCTGAGAGGTCATGACTCTTCATTCAAAAAATATGATGACCAGAGGTTCTTTATTGATGCTAAAACTTCCAAAATTTTTTTGAAATGGGCTTTATATGTTTGTGCTCAGAAAAATAGGAATTTGTCGCAGAGTAAGGGTTAGTGAAACATTTGTAATTCTAAAAGATGGTCACAAACATATACATGGTTGAATACTGGGGAAAAGTCTAGAACTCTTCTATTTGTTTCCTCTCACCCCATGTATTTGTGTTTCTTAGCACAGCTTGATGAGACTGACACGTACAATATGTAATCAGTTCTGATGAGTCTGAGAGTCATTGAGCACTACGAAAGCAGTTTATAGAAAATTTAAATTATCCCACTCAATATCATGCTGTGTTTGTGTGCGAAAAGAGTGAGCAACATTTTTATGATAAAGTAATAAATATATGGGTGAGAACCCTGAAATCTTCAAGAGATATGATTGAAATAACGTCAAAAGGGTGGTAAGAGTAAAAATTCACTGAGAGACAATGTGTTTTGGTGGATTTTAATTCCTTTCACTCAGCCTCAATAAGTAAGAGCTTTGAAGAACTAGATTAAGTATCTAGACCCAAAAGTCAGGGGAAAAAAATAGGCCCTCACAAGTCCTGGCCTGATGGGAATCTGAAGAGTTCTGATTTTTGATCTCATTCGACTAGTCACTTAATTGTCAAATACATAAATCATTTAAATTATTTCTTACTCTGAAGCCAGTGTTCTTGCCAATCATATGTAATCTATTACCTTGGGTATAGTGTAAAAGCACCTTCCCAAAGTTTTTTTTTTTTTTTTCCCCACTAAAAGTTTTATTTACTTTTGTTTATAGTGAAGTTTCTAAGCTAAAACATAGAAAATTAAGGAGGGTAGAGTAGCCTTCCTTGTGACTTCCCTTTTGTTGCCTTTACCTCTTACCATCCTCTCTGTTCGTTTTCCCTTCTTTCTTAGTATTTCATACTTAGAAATACTCATAGTATTTCATACTTAGAAATACTCTCAGCTCTTGGACAACCCTTACTAAAACCCAGGAGTAAGGGAGATATTTCCCTTGCCACTGGCCTTGTGCTCTCGTTGTCTATTGTAGCCAGTCAAGAGCAGAGTTTCTCTTTCTTTGACCTAGAAGTTCAGCCCCAGTACCTGTCCTTTGACTTCTCCAAGCTCCTAGTCCCTGGATCCCACCATTCAACTCACAGGTCATGGGACCCACCCTCTACTGCTTCCTGTGCTGGAAGGCAGTTTTCTACCCTTCTAGCAAAAAGGGAAAAGAAGAAAGGTGATACTTTGAAGCTATCTCAGTAGAACTAGGGAGGATCAAATTCTGAATACAAAATCTTGTTTTCAGTTTAGTTCCAAAAACATTAAGTGGGCATCCCCAATGAGTAAACATGGGTCATTATGAAAGTTTCCAGATACACAAAAATCAAGAAACATAAACTCCACACAGATGGAAATAAATGAAGCCCTCCCAGCAACACTGATAAGCTGAGTATGTTGAAACTTGCATGATGAATCACAAAGGATGTTGTTGACTGTGCTTCTTGGAAGTGAAATAATGGACCATAACACAGTCTCAAGACTTTCACTTTTATACAAAGTGCTGTGTGTTGAAAAAATGAAATATACAGTTTCTGCTCTCAAAAGCCTTATAGGAGAAATAAATACGTAAAAGCAGAATTTGGATACAGATTTGTAGGTGCAGTTAATAAAGATAAAGGAATAGTAACCATAAATGTTAACAGTTTTTGAGCACCTACTCTGTGCCAGATATTGTGATAAAGATTTTAGATAGAATATTTAATTTAATGTGATTGGAGAGGGACCACATCACAGGTGGTTTTAAATCAGTGGTTTTCAACCTTCCTAATGCTGCAGCCCTTTAATACTGTTCCTGTGGGTCTCGACCCACAGGTTGAGAACTGCTCTTTTAAACTCATGAAAACCCAATTATCCCATATTTAATGGAGAATGTTGGAAGTATTTTAAAAGGGTTATGATTGAGTCATATTTATACTGTAAATAAATTGAATTTCTAGATGAAGGGACAAGACTCAGAAACCAGGCTAAGCATGATGAAAGATTATGGAGACCAGAGCCAGAGCAATGCTCTTAGACAAACGAGGAGCATGCTGACCCAAAAAGTATTTAAAATGGCTGGGACTTGTTTAATGGTAGATAAAAAGGAAAGATTCAAGGATATTGCTTTGATTTCCATTTGGATGACTGGTAGACAGATGGGAAGTAGATGAGGAGAAATAGGTCTGGGAAAATGATGAAGACATTATGTGTCAATCTTCGGACAGCGGAAACTGGAGCAGTCATGACCAGGGAGGGGTCTTGGCTGCAGATAGACCTGTAGGTGTCTTCCTTGTCTGCTTTCTTCGTCTCCCCCACCCACCACTTGCATCCCATTTACATTCTCTTCTTCCTCCCCTGCACTCAGTGTATCATGACTAATAATACACAGGAAGAACTGAACCATCATTTCTTCAGCCTCCTCATTTTTACACAAGTCTAAATAAGGCTGCTTTGATTGGAAGGCAATGCAAATTCTCTGGCCCAACCCTGAGATAAAATACATGACAACCTCAAAATTCATTTAATTTTTCTTTAAGATTTCCTTTTTTTAGAAAATAAGAGATTCCCCTATTCACATTATATAGGACCAAATCTGTGGGCAAGCCATGTATGTAGTTTTGTAGCAAGTATTCATTGGTCTCTAGCCTTTTGTCCACCCATCATGAAAAAAGGCACAGAAATTTATGAGAGGAAAAAACACAAGTAATTGACACCTCGATTTGTAATGTTTCTTATGATTGGTTATGTGTTTTCTTCTAAGTACATCATATGCTTTATGAAAGTTAATGTTGAAATGAGCTACTTTTCCTAGACATAGAACATTGGCTGAAATGTTGTAGAAACATGTTAGATAAGAAAGAGACTAATTGAAGACTTGTTAAATTATATAAACAATCTATCTATCCATATTTAATCCACGAGGATGATAGAGAGTTGAGTGATGCATAGAATTAAGGCTGTATAAGCTCAATATTCTATCAGTAGACTCTTGAAGGAAATGCTCCACCGTCAGCACAGAGTGGTGTGTATGATGAGGGAATTCATGACTCACAAAGCATCCTGAGGCTGCTATGAGCACGTGGGCTCCCCTTGCATGCTTTTGACATGACAAGTCTTAGGAAGGTTATTGGCTTTCTTTACCTGAATCACAGCACACCAGATTTTTGTTCCTGCAGCCTACTGGTCTGGCATCTTTGTTGGGGTTGTCACTTGGTAACAGGATAAATACACTGACAGTGGTGTTATACTCCCTAACAAAACTTGTTTCATGTGCAAACTTTCTCATACTCGTGGCTGGCCCAGGGCCATATCCTAAAATAGGAGAGGTTGGGTTCTGCTGCCCAGAATCTCAGGCCCTTCCCTCGTGTGACAGAGGCCCGCCCTATTAACAGTCTTCTCATTCTTTTGCTTATCCTCTTTACACACCCCGAAACTCTTCTCTGACCACACTTCTCCCCTCAGAGCCCTCTTCATGGGAATTTACATCCATGTAATATTTCTCCTGGAACCATTAATATGCTAAGTTTTATTGCTTATTATATTTATTCTCTGATAAAGATATTTCAAGAAGTATATATTGGGGAATATTTTAGCCAATGTGCCCCCAAATTTACAACTTAAAGGTGACTGCCTTCCCCTCCAATTGGTCTTGCTTATGACAACAGCAACTTAGATTTTTCAGAATGAACCATGTTATCCCAATACTAAGGCTAATTAATATTAATGATCTTTGCTATAAGCTGACCATCTTTCAATATATATATATATATATAATTGAAATTCATTAATAAAACAAGGTTACTATGTGGAATTTTATGTGAAAATTGGACATTTTGATGTATAATTGCATCATATTTGGGATAATGTCCAGGGTGATATTACCACTGACACAGAGATGATGAGTTTTCTTAATTCATACATTCCTTATCAATCAGAGAATCATGTAATACAGGAAATTATGAAAGTAATGGTGGTTGCTCATTCAGAGAAAGGTACTGCCATGTATCCAACATCAGTAAATTATTTTGCAATCACTTAATGAGTATCTATGAGCCAAGTGCCTGTTCTGGCCATTGAGGAAAAGAATCACGGTGTCAGAATTCATAACTGTTACCATCTAGCAGCAGAGATGGGCACTGAAAAGTTAACCAGAGAGGCTCTTCAACTTCATTTGGATAGGTGATTCAAAGAAATAAAAACCAAACAAACAGATAGTGCATCCACATCTCAATATTAGACCTTTACTCATAAAGTTGTTTTCTTCTTTTGTATATAATTTCCCCTTTATACATGATTCATTGCAGGGCTAGTGGGGACAAAAAAAATACCTCAAAATAGAATATTTGATAACGTATTTTTGATTTTATTTTTATTTAGTTATTTATTTTTGTATTTCTGATTTTAAAAGTAATGCCTGCTCATTACAGAAAAGGTGAGAAATTTTTAAGGTATAAAGAAAGAAAGTGATGAATCTAGAAAGTTTACCCAGAAATAAACACCTTATATTTTGACATATTTGCCTCGTTGTATTTCTTCTGTACATATTTTATTTATATGATTGAGAGTGTACTGCCTATATAATTTTGTTTGTGTCTTTCTTCCATTTGTGATTTTCCTAGGAGATATGTTCTCAGCCTCCATACAAGTGCTATGCCCTACAATTCCTGAATGTGACACTTTAGGTTATTTGAGAAAGTGCAATCTATGCATTTCATAATGGTAGGGAACAAAGGAACACTTTGTAATGGCTGTGCCATTTCTTCTAGTTGAGATATTGGTGGCCTTACTGCTGTGGTCTTAGAATAGGTTTTCCACCCTTTGGGAAAAACCCTGTTCTGCATTTCCAGATTTTTCTTCTTAAAGCATCACTTTTGATAGGCCACCTCCCTTCTGCAGAGTTTATAGTAGGCTGCCTTCAGATTAGATCTCAGCTCAGGGTGATATCAGAGGCCTCTCCATAAGATGTCTTGCTTCTTCTCCTGTCCACCCCTGTAATACCATCTCTGCTCCAGGCAGACCTCAGAGAGTTAGTCAATGATCCCACTTTTGTACTTTTAGTACCTTCCCCTTTCTGTCTTCCATCTTTTCATTTATCACAATCCTTTCCTCAAGGCCCTAACACATGTAATCAATCCTTTTCTCTCCGTCTATGACAGCTACTATTAACTCTACTCAACTTATTTTAATTACATACTGTCTTTTACAACTTTTTCTCCTTGTTTGACAAGTCAAACTCTTATCTTCTCAGAATCAGCCTGTAAATTTCTCTAATCTAGGCAGAAAGGCAACTCCCAAAGCCAACCTCTCCAACAGTCAATTCGTTAAATATTAGTGAGGTTACTCAGCACTTACCATATGAAGGACAATCTTCTGAGGTCTTGACAGACATTACCTTACCGGCTTTTCACAAAAGACTGTGTTATTTAGGAATCCTTTTGGCTGCAAATGACAGAGGACCTCAAGTGTCTAACAACGCTTAAACAATACAGACTTACATCTTATTTAACAAAAATAGTAGGAATAAAAATTGGAGGTAGGCAGTTTCTGGCAATGGCTTAACAGCTCTCAGATGGAAGGGCTTTTGTTTGGCATCTTTGCAAGTTTCTTCACTTCCCTGTAATGATTGAAATAAGACTGTAGCTTCTTTTTGCCTCACACTCTCCTACGACTGTGCTCAAGGTCAGGTAGCAGGAATTGGTGCAAAATACAAAGTTTTTCTTTGTGTTTCCTAAACATTCCCCCAACAAGTTTCTCCTACAACTCATTGCACAGAATTGGGTTATATATATCCACCTTGAGATTAAGGAATCTCTGAGTAATACCCTAAGGAAGTAGAAATCAAGAAGAAGGGAAGCAGAAAGGAGTTGATTTGAGTTGTCAGTCAATAGTATCGGCTATGTAGAAAATCAAAGGCTGAGAAATGCATGCAAGATTATACAACTGGTAAGCTGCAAAAAGAGGATTCGCATCAGACCATCCGAGTCTCAGAATTCACATCCTTATTCACCACACCATTAGGCCTTTTTAGAGAATTCTAGCATCTTAAGTAACTGTAAAATATTTAACAAGAATTCTCTTGATGCTCAGCACTGCTTTTGCTGCTGAAGGAAAACCAAGTGTATAATCTCTTTAAGGAAAGAAGCCCCATATGCAACAGCCAGAATACACAAGACCAGCTCTGCAAGGTGCAGTTCTGTGTGAAAGTTCACTGCAGATTCTGGGCATCAAGGTGGACTCTGCAAAAGTCATGGGGGTATGAATCAAACTTTTCAGATTTGGATCAGTGATAAAAAAGGAGTGATGACATTGCTCTTGAGAAGAATAACTTGAATGGAAACCATATGGTGGGAAATGACAGAGGCTGAAAAGTGAGTGAACCAAAGTGTGGCTAAAGTTCCAGGTACACGGTCCCAAACTGTGGAGCTGCCATTGTGGTTAAAAAACCAATTGAACAGATTGGTCACAAAAACAGTGTCAGAGGTGCCATCCAGGAGACTGAGGACGAGAAGGGAGACAAGTGGAGAACACCAGACTCCTGAACCCTCACTGGAGGGACCTGAGTACCAAGAGACGTTAAAATGTCTAAGAGTGGCTCTTAGTAAAGGATAAGATTTATGTTCTAATCAAGGGCAGATAGAGACAATTCCTTGGATGTGGCTTGTGATAGGTCATTAGGGTGGAACCCAGAATTATTTAGAAAATTATAGCTTGAGAAAATGTACAACAATTTAAAATAAAGAATTTTTAAGAAAGAAAATAGGCCATTTTTTTCCTTCTTTCCCATACCCAAAAGATCACTCGAGTCTGCCTAGACTGGAAAGAGGGACGGGATCCTATTGTCTTTACATGCTGGAAAGAACCCACAGGCTTGGCTGGTCAAAAGCAGAAGGACTGTGGTGGAATTGGATACTGTGCTGGAGGAGCACAGGGACGGCAGTGAAAGTCTTGAAACTGAGGCTGGCAAGGTTTAGCTAATTTTGTCAGGCACATATAGAGATTGGCAAATTCTTAGGTTTCTGAGTGATGTCATCCTCCTTCAACAAATTTCTTCAACTATGTCTTTACAAATAAGCATTTCTTTTCTAATGATGTCTTCCTGACTAAAATGTTGAATCATTCAGAGGATAGAGATAGAGAAAAAAAAAAATGCTGTGTGGGAGGAGCAGAGCTTTATAAAACCAGTCATTCCCATGTCTGAATTGTAACAACTCTCAGAGGAGCATTTCTTGCCGGACGGCTCAGAGAATAACAAGGTATTTCAGTGATTTCCACAGCCATATCTATGGGAAATACAATTACATTTTTTCTCTTCTTTTATGCTGGTACTAATATATTGAAAACTAAGTTGGGGGATGTTTGTAAAAGCTAAGTAAAAATTAAGTGTTTTCTTGTTGAGTTGTTTGTGTAATTGAAAATATTTTAATTCAAGATTTGTATTAAGTTTATAGTAAGGCTTAATTTTGAATCTCAAAAGCCAGACAATGCCTATGCAGCCTTAACTAAAAGAAAGGGTATGTTCCAATTGTCATGTCACCATTTTTGAACAGATTAAAATATGTATATTCTAGACTAGCTACTGTTCTGATGCTGAATTTGATGGAAATAACTAGAATCCAGAGGTTCTCAACCTCTGGGTCGCGACCCACCGGAACTGTATTAAAGGGTTGCGGCATTAGGAAGGTTGAGAACCACTGAGCTAGATAAATTAAAATATTTATATTGAAGCAACTGAAAGTAATCTCTACATTATATATTAATTAAAATGGAAAAAGGAGTCAATTGGCTAAATAACCAATCAGAAACTTCAGAAATTAAGCAGCAATTTGGGTTGGGTCATCGTCGAACAAGAATATATGTATTGAATTTAATTCAATTATGGGTCAATTTAATGAAAGAGAAAAATCAGCCAAACTTGCTGGTGGGTTGACTAAAGTATGGTTGAATAAATAATTTTATATCCCATAAAGAGCCTTATTCATTATGAAAGTCATCAACTAAAAGATACTATTTTTAATTCTGGGGGGTGTACAATTTTTGATGAGAGGTTTCCTCGAAACTATTGTTTTATTTCTAATTTATTTTTGTGGTTAATTTCAAAACATTTGTACCATATAGTTGCAAAATAAAAAAAAAAAAAATCATTAAAAAAGCCACAGGAAGCTCCAATCTAGCTTCCCGGGCCAGTGGGAAGAGGGGACAGTGGCAGTGTGCCTGGTGGCTCCTCCCGAGTTCTTTACGCCTGTGTCAAGTTTCATTGGTGTCAACTTGTGTTGCAGGAACCAGCACAGCATCAGGGATCCCCACCCTTCATATGATTCCCATTCACTCATCCCAGACATCATATTAAACATTAATTAGGACTATAATATTTGTGAGTTGAAGAGGTTGTATAACTTACTCTGGCGTTAAATAATTACAGGTGTCCCAGTTCTGGAAGGCTGTGGTATTTCATGTCACTTCATGACTTCAGTTTTGTCTCAATAGATTTTTATCCAAACACAGGCCTGGCCTCGTCTGAGAATCAGGAAATATTGCACCTATATCCTTCATAGATTTCTAAAATTAAGAACCTCTTAAAACTTCGTTGAAAATTTCTAGTAAAAGCACTAGGATTGGCATCAGAAGGCTGGGATCCAGTCTAGGCTTCCGAAATGAACTAGTTGTGAAATCTACAGCTGTGTATTTTCATCTGTATAGCAGAAATTGCTGAGTGTTACTGGGTAAGTAATTACACAAGATAAACAAAAAGGGAGCTGAAGGAATTCGGTGACTGCCATCTAGACATCAATTATTATTTTTACATTAAATGCAATTAATTGCACTTCATTTAGAAAGAGAATTCAGACAATTTTTTACAAAGTAAATGCATCTGTGACAATGTGATTCTGTTTGTATTAACTTTTATTTTATTTATCAGTTATCTTACATCCCAACTTTGTATGACTAGCCCTTTCCAAAAGTTTGTCTTGACACTTACATTCTTTTAGTATCAAAGTCACTGATTTTGAAGATGGTTACAAAGAACTAGGTATGGGAGAAGTCTAAATTTACTTTCTTAGCTATGATCTCTCCTTCACATTTTTCACATAAGGATAGAGAAGTATTTTATTTATGTTATTAATGTTCAGTTTGTTTCCAAACAATATTGAGATAATTAATTTTTAAAACCCATACAATAAGTCTAATCAGTTATAGAGGCGTTTTTACATTGTAGAAGGAAGAGGAAACAAATTGTTGAACCATTCAAGTTAATCCAGTGTCTGGGATGAAGAAAAAGAAATAGTGATTTTTTTTAACTTAATAAGCATTCTAGTAGGAGTATGAACTTGATACGCTTCTCTTTTTACTTTCTTTTTCTAGCATTTCTCACATTGTAACTTACTTAAACTCTTAGCCATCACCGTGAAGGTATATATCATGGGAGGTGAGGCAGCCTGAGACATTCAGAAAAGGAAACTTTCTTAGGTAGACGTAGGCTTGAATCCCTGCTCTGTTACATGTGCACTGTTGTGACCTTATGTAAGTTACTTAACCTCTCAGAGCAGAAGGATATAATCTATAAAATAGAGATACTCATATCTGCCTGATACAAAACCTATAGCAATTAAAGGAGGAAACAAGAGCAGCTGGGAGAGTTTCAGGGACAAATTTTATTTAAATTTCTATTTTTTCTTGATAAAGTCCAATCAGGTCATATTTCAAGTGAGAAATTTCGAGACACGTTCCAGTTACTTTCTTAAAAGAGTCCGTGAATCTAGGGATTACACAAGACACCCATGGGTTAGAGAAATAAGTGACAACTGATCCTGGTTAGGAAGCCGGGCTAAATGCTGTCGGCAGTCTAGATATCAAGTGCAGTGCCTGCTTCACCCCGGGGGACTTCCCCAAACCACTCCCCAGTTCTGGGAAGCCACTGTCATAGGGAGGTTTCCTGAGGGATGATGAGTGTCAGCGTTGGTTGGCATATTTATATATTTTGTTAATTATAAGGTATGTTTCAAGCTATGATGAAAGCAAAATATACAGCTGGGAAGATGATCATTGGCCAGTACCAAGAAAGACACACACACACACACTCTCACTCACACTCCTTGGGTGTGCCCAAGCATCCAGCTGCATGCAGAGCCTTGGGTCTTGGCAGGTGTGTCTATTATTGATTGTCAGATGGTTGATAAGCTGGTGTACGCGGGTGTTTCATATACTAGGAGTATCCCTGCAGTCCTGCCTGGAGTTGACTTTCCCACTGGGAGGATGGCGTGGCAGAAGAAGGGGGCCCTCCCAGGATTCCCAATAATTAATGCCCTAGAATAGAAAGTTCTTTTGTAGCAGTGTTGTGGTGTGTGCAGTGTGTGGAGGCAGAGGCTGGGTGAAGTACAGACCCCCAAACAATAAGTCTGAGCCATGTCTAGAAGGGTAGGCCACTTGAAAGGACATTGATCATGTCAAGTGGAATCAAGAAGAATGTCTGTGAACATGGCACACACTCGGAGTGTGTATAGATACGTGTGTGTTTGTCTGTGTGTGGGTGTGTGATATTGGGTGTGCAGGATGTTTGTTGGTGCAGCAGAGAGGTTGAGAGCATGACTTTACCTGACGTCAGTTCCTATCCTGCTGCTATTTATTGTTATTACTGTTAATATCATCGTTGTCACAGAGAGTGCCATAAAGTACCACCACTTATAACTGTTCACTGTATATCAAGATACAGGGACTTGTACACAGTGAAAATGTAGACCTCATGTTTAAAATGATTAAGAATTTAAAGATGGGCTTGGTGCCCCTAGCTCAGTGGTTAGGGTGCCGGCCACATGCTTCAAGGCTGGTGGATTCGATCCCCGCCTGGGCCTGCTAAACAAAATAATAATAATAGCTAGGCATTGTGGTAGGCACCTGTAGTCCCAACTACTAGGAAGGCTGAGGCAAGAGACTCACTTGAGCCCAAGAGTTTGAGGTTGTTGTGAGCTATGATGCCATGGCACTCTACTGAGGGTGACAAAGTGAGACTCTGTCTCAATTGTAAACAAAAAAAAAAAAGAAGAATTTTGGCCAAGCACAGGGCCCTTTACAGCTGCACAGATCACCTGCCTATGAAATCGTCCCTGCCCTATCTCACATTGTTTCATGAAGAGAGCCCCTCAACTCTAAGCAGGGTACAGCCTGTCCTACTCTTTGGACCTCACTCAAAATGTTACATCATCTTTATGAGGCTGAATTTTTCTTTTTCACTTTCCTTCTAGATTGAAACCATGGAAGACCTTTATGTGGCAAACGCAATCTTTGCGCTGAATTTCTTCAAGCAGCTGGCCAGTATGAGTCCCACCCAGAACCTCTTCTTCTCTCCGTGGAGCATTTCATCCACCATGGCCATGGTCTACATGGGCGCCAGGGGCAACACGGAAGACCAGATGGCCAAGGTGAGTTCGAGTTAAAGCTCCAAATTACCATGCAAGTTCCTAACCCAAACTGTGCTCTTGTTTTATGCTCAGAACGTGTTGACTAGTGGGGTCAGCAGTCATCACATGTTAATAAAACACAGTCCTTACAACACCCATTCCTCAGACTACAATCCGTGAAAGAGCCAAACCACAAAAATTCCCAACTGCAGATGCCAAAGGTATATAGGAGTTGAGTAGCTGTAAATAGTTAATAGTGACATCATACATTTTAAGAACAGAAGGATCTTACTTTTCAAAGGGAGTATTTTGCACCCATTATCTCATTCAGTTTAAGACAAATACCATTTTACAGATGAGAACACTGGCATTGTGCATGAAGCCTGCACTGTTGCTGCTCTTGCTCTGCCACTGGGGTGTGTTTGCTCCCTATTTCTATTAAAAAATCACTCCTATTGATGTTAGGAGTATGTTGCAAAAAGGAAACAATGTACCAGGGCTGTGGTCACTACATTCACAGAGATGCGGTGACAGGGATGTAGCTTCAGTGGAGCTCACCATGTCATCACGCCTGTGAGGTCATATCAACAAAATGCTGGATGGGGTGGCTCTCGCCTGTCACCCCAGCACTCTAGGAGGCTGAGAGAGGTGGCTTGTTTGATCTCAGGAGTTCAAGACCAGCCTGAGTAAAAGTGACACCCCTTCTTGACTAAAAATCGAAAAAGTAGTCACCTGTTGTGGCAGTACCTATAGTCCCAGTTATTCAGAAGGCTGAGACAAGAGGATAGCTTGAACTTGAGGAGTTTGAGGTTGCTGTGAGCTGTGGTGATGCCATGGCACTCTACCCAGGGCACAGAGTGACTCTGTCTCAAAAAAAAAAACAAAAAACCACAGGAAAAAAATGGAGCTTGGTGTTATGTACAGCCAGTCATCAGTATCAGGGTGGATGAGGTGTGGAACAGCATCGCGGTGGATTTCTGTAGCAGGGCCGCTCCCTTCCTTCCTTGGTGAATAGACACAGAGCCAGCCCAGCAACCTTTCCACTGAGGTGGGGCCTGAGCACGTCCTGAACTACACCCTGCACACTGAAACAGTTTTAGGGGTTTCATTCAGCATATTGAAAATGCTTATGATCTGTTATTTCCTAGGTCAGTGAGCTGGATGTGGTCATCATATAATTAAAATTCCTTTGCTCTCACATACATGTGAGTATTCAAATCAATGCTCTAAGCACAAGCAACACATTATACTTCTGGTCACACCAAAATGCCACTGGCTGGTGTCTAGTTTCCCAAGAGAATCGTACCTGAGTACACATCCTTTCCAGGGACATGGCAACCCGTGGAAGCCTCATTTGAAGTGTGAGAGAACATTGGCCAATCTCACTGCTGGGGGACAAGAGATGAATGAATCACCCTCCGTGACAGTTTGAACATTGAAACTTACAACAAAACTCAATGCTCAACTCTCTGATACCAGCAGCATTTTGTAATACTCTTTCCTTTTCATTATAATTATTTAGTTTTAAAGTATAAAGATAGTAAACTGACAAGAAAACTTTAGAAAACATTCAGGTCTTTTTTTTTTTTATTAGTATAAAGGAATCAGAAGTAATATGTTTTGGGGAAAAATACTAACAGAAGTGCTCTGGGTTGTTAAAGTAAAATATTCGATTTTGATACTAAAGGAAAATTAACTTATTGGTCAATCTGGACACAGGATAGATTTCTTGTATCTAGTAGAGCTTTAAGCCCTTGGAAGTCTACAAGAATTTTACACAGTCGTTTCTTAATAACTTTGCAGCATGTGCAGATTTTAAAATTCAAATGCTAATTAGGTTGCTTTCCAGATGGTAAGAAAGAGAAGTTCCTTGACTTGGAGGAAGAAGGACAGATAGGTTGTAGGGACAGGCCTATCTGTGTTTGAGTCATGAATCTGACACTTATGAGGTGTGTAAGAACATTGAAACCTTTGCATCTCAGTTTTCTTGTCTATAAAATGGGAATGAAAATGTATAACCTTGCAAGACAGTGTGAAGGTTAAAGGTAACATGTAAAGCGCTTAGTAGCCATAGCTGTAATAACAGCTAATGCTTACAGCTAGTGCGTTAGCCAGGGAACTTTCTAAGAACTTAAGAACTTATTCACATAATACCAAATCCTATGAGGTAGGTGCTGTGATGACCACACTCATTGTACAGATGAGGAAATCAGGTCAAGAAGAGGCCACACAGGTGCAAGGGCACTCCAGGACATAATCAATAGAAGGCTTACATCATAGGGAGCACAGATCAGTGCGAGGTTGGCATGCCAGCAAGGGAAGTTTCTGCCAGCTCTTGTGTTTAGGGAGAGGCAAAAGGTCTGTCCAGTCCAAACAGTCTCCTGGGCAGCGAACCTGCCTCACTATTTTCTCTCTGCTCTTCCTTCACATGGACCAGGGGACCTTCACACCCCCACTCCTGCAGGGAGTTCTGTCTCTTGAGTGATTTTACAGTGATCAGAAAGGCTTCAGTGCTACCTGGGAGAACCCTGGTTAAAGGGTCACTTTGCTTAAAAGGGAGGACAACCCTTCCAAGGGTTCCAAGCTGCAGCAGGAAATAGTCTTCCTTCACGTGAGGGTGGAAGACGGCCACATCTTTTCAGAAAAGGCTGGGCAGGACTTAGGATGTATGACTTGAAGAAGTGGACATAGGCCTTGTAAAACCTAATGCCTCTCTCTCCAGCTCAGAAATTCACCAACTGGCTGGACAAGGCCACCAACCTACTCACCATGGGCCCCATGAGAAAGGGCCACAGACCAGGGAGTCCTAAGAATGTCGGAGGTGGGGGCAGCTGGGTGGCAGGGGCAGCCTGCAGGTGCCAAGACTGGGAGATGGAGCTGGATGGGGATAGTATTGAGGGGACAACCTGAGGCAGCTTCCAGAGGCCAGTCTTCACCTGTCAGCATCTGAAACTTTTCACTTGCTGTATAAAGAGATCAGCCCTGTAACCTGTCCCTCCTTACGAATGTTAATTTTTCTTTGTGTGTGAATGAGAAAATGTAAATATGTTAGGTGAGCTCTGTTGATAGCGAGTGATCTGTTTTTAGGCCTTAGCTGACTTTGGCTTGTAGTTTTTGACTGATTAGAAGTATATTTTGAGCTCGGTGCCCATAGCACAGTGGTTACGGCACTGGCCACATGCACCGAGGCTGGTGGGTTTGAACTCGGCCTGGGCCAGCTAACCAACAATGACAACTGCAGCAACAACAAAATGTATCCGGGCATTGTGGCAGGCGCCTGTAGTCCCAGCTACTTGGGAGGCTGAGGCAAGAGAATCACTTAAGCCCAAGAGTTTGAGATTGCTGGGAGCTGAGACTCTACCAAGGGCGACATAGAGAGACTCTGACTCAAAAAAAAAAAGAAGTATATTTTGTATATTGGGCCACTGAAAAGACAGAAAGAGATACAGATTCTGAGTTAACCTTATTATTTTCTTCAAAATGTTGACATTTTTCTTCAAGACAATTTATGCTTGTTCCCCATACACAAAGGCGGGAACCGAGGAACCAGACACCGATAGCCATTGCTGCATGAAGTTTCGCAATTCAGCAGGAAAGGGTAACCACTCTCTCTGATTTTGATTGTAGGTGTTTCAGTTTGACAAAGTTGGAGTCCAGGAAGTCACCCCAGTGACCCCAGAGAACTTTACCAGGTGTGAATTCACACAGCAAATCCAGAAGGGCACGTATCCTGACGCTATTTTGCAGGTATCTGACTCACCCACTCATATTTATTTTATTGCTAGAATCTTGTGTCTTAAAGTCACAGTGTCAGAGTGGGAAGAACTTTATACAACTTACCCCATTCACAGAAAGAAAACTAAGACTCGAGGTCATTAAGAAAAATATGTATAAAGAAGGACAGAGTCAGGGCAGACTCCAGACTTCACGACTTTTAGAACAAGGCTATTTCTAAATTCTATCATGCCCCTGTATGACTATGTGTAATCTATTCTAAAACCATGGTGGAGACTCCCCAGAAACATGTATGGATGAAGATTTCCGCAGGACAGAGGATAAGAAGTGACAAATAACCAAGAAATGGGGAAGGCCAGGCCCAAAGACTGTATGACAGGTCATGGATGCTCAGATATGTCTCTCTCACCATCTTTCTATCTGTCTGTCTATCTACCCATCCATCCAGTCATCCAGCCACCCATCATTTATATATCTTGTCTACCTGTCATCCATCTATCTATCTATCCTATCTATCCTATCTATCTATCTATCTATCTATCTATCTATCTATCTATCTATCTATCTATCTATCTCAGACAGTAATACCTGTCCTCAATACTCCATTTCCCTAAATGTCAGCTATCCAGCTAAATTATAGAAACTGGGTACAGATGTGCTCCTATTGGAAACCAACTTCTACAGTCACGCTCTTGAGGTACATTATGGAATCTCTGAAAGCTTCCTTTTTGGGATGCTGGTGCTCCATCTATCCACGACACAGGAAAGTATGAATCAGAGTAGGCAGAGAGGCCCCTATAAGACGGAGCCCCTCTCTGGAAGCACCTGGCAGCCCATCTGGAGGGTTCTTTCCTCCAGTCTAGTCCAGGCTGCGGCTGAAATCACTGCCGGTATCTGTTATGTGCTTAAAACCTGCCGGTTGAGGATTGAATTCTCATTCACCCTTGTGGTTTTCTAAGATCTCCATTTTCCACTGCATAAGCTAACCCCATAAAATGGGTACTTGTAGATGCTTTTTGACTTTAGATAGATCATCATTAAGGTAATATTTTCTCCCCCAGATTTATTGAGGTATAGCTGGCAAAAACGTATATATTCAAGGTGTACATCATAAAGATTTGATTTACCTATACATTGTGAAATGATTATCACAGTCAAATTAACACTTCTGTCACTACAATTAGTTACCATTCATGTGTGCAGTAAGAATGCAAAATATATTTGCTTTGCAAATTTCAAGTAAAGAATACAGTATTATTAACTGAAACCACTTTACTATACATTAGATTCCTAGAACTGATAAATCTACCAAAAATTCCTTAAAGACCTTGAAGTTTAATGATCAGAAAAGGAGCTTCTCTTTCTTCTTGGCTGTTGGTTACTTCCTGCATAAATCTAACCCATAGACACAGCAAATTTTGAAACAAATTAAAATTTTCTTAGTTGTAATGTACCATATCATTATTAAAATCATTTCCTCAGAGACTCCTCTAAAATGCCAAAGTAAAAAGAGAATATACATCAATGCAGCATTTTATCCTTGTATTGAGAAAACATTGTTATTGCTTAAGAAATATCTTAGTAGTCCTGTGTTGTGACCAAGAAGCTCTTCTTTCTGTTCAAGGCACAAGCTAGAGATAACGTCCATTCATCCTTCCACTCTCTCAGCTCTGCAATCAATGCCCCCACAGGGGATTATTTATTGGAAAGTGCCAATATGCTCTTTGGAGAGAAGTCTGCAAGATTCAAAGAAGTAAGTGAAACCTGTAACTGAAATGGTTGCACCCCAAGCCAGCAGTGAGGTCACTCTCAAAGTCATTCTCTACAAGTCTCCAATTCATACAAGCAAAGCTAGAATCCAACACCGGCTCCCAGGCTGGGCTCACATAACAGCTGTCCCTTCAGCTCTCTCCATGGGTTCTTCCTTTTCCTGTTTTAAGTGTCCCAACAGGAAGTAATAAATCAGGACAATGAACCTAACCATTTCCCTAAACCACTATCCCCTTAGCCAAAGTTCTGTCTTCTGATTCAATGTCTGTAATGCAAAGAGTGGACAAGGGTGTGTAGTGTTGGGGCTGGGCTGTGTAGAGAACTTGCAATCTGCAGTGTTTCCTCCCTCAGCCACCCCCACCTCAGCTGGCCTTCACGCATACACCCAGCCCAGCCTTCCCGTAATTTCCAATTACACCATGTCCTCTTCAGTATATATTCTACTCAACTATTGGCATTGTCTTGCTTTAAAGGAATTTATGCAACTCTCTAAGAAATACTACTCTACAGAACCCCAGGCCGTTGACTTCCTAGAATGTGCAGAAGAAGGTAGAAAAAAGATTAATTCCTGGGTCAAGACTCAAACCAAAGGTAAAATCAACAAAATACAGTATTTTTCTTTTCTTGTTTCCACTTAGAAAACTCAGAACTGTTTTTTTAAACCATCCTTGAACTTGGATCTCCTCCATTAAATATTTTCCCAGCATTAGTTACTTTGTTTAAAGTAAATTTATGTCTGTTCAGATGAGTGGTGTTTTAAATAATAATAAAAAAACCTGAGACCCACTAATAGAGGACATGTTCAATACTTAAATATTCTGATTTATAACCAGAGAGGAGGCAGAGGTTTTTAAACATAGGAAATATCTGTGTTGAAATGCCCGTGCTCACTCCAGACAAAAAGAAAACAAACAAACAAACAAACAAAAAAAAAAAAACAGCTCGATCCTGGGCTTAGTAATTGGCACATGCTGTAAAGAATATTGGCAGTAGAGAAGAAAAGAATCATAAAAGTATTTAAATTTTCTCTTCTAACATTCAAAGCCAATCCATTGTCAAGTCCTTGGTTTTTTTCTTTTTTATTTCTTTTGGTACTTGATTATCTAAGGCACTTCTAATATTTTAATTCAAGCCATTAATTCTTCCTAGACTTATGCCTTCCTCTGTATTTTTTTTTTTACAAGAACTCAAACTTAATTAAATCATTCTTCCATTGTTATTAAGTTCATTCATTCAGTCAATACATTTATACACCATGTACTATGTGTGAGGAGCTGTATGTTGGGATAAAGATAAAAAATGATACACCTGCCATCACAGAACTTAGAGTCTGGGGTGGCATTTGATCAAACTGGCAATTACTATAGAATAAGGTGAGTGCTGTAACAGGGAAGTGTGGGTGTCATGTAGGAGTACGTAAGAAAGGCTTCTGACCGGAGTAAGAGATGTTTAGGAAGGTAAGTGGGAGCTGTACTTATAGAAGGCCTGGTGCCTGCAGAGAGAGTTCTGGATAAAGTATGCAGTTCGTGCAGAGGTCCAGAGGTAAGAGGCCTTGACCTTTTAAGGAAACAAATGGAATTTGGTCTGACAGGTGTGTGAGTGCTAAGTAAGAAAAGGGGATGAAACATAAAGAGGTAAAGTAACATGCTTATCATGCTATTCCTACAGTAAAACATTTTAGTGACCTCCTACTGTCTTCCAGGGAAGGCCTCACTCTTGACTTTGACTTCTGAGTCCTCCATTATCCAGCTGACTGCACCTGACTCCCACTGGCTCCTTGAGCCCCCACACATATGGCATACTCACCACTACCTCCAAATTTTCCTACATGGATCCCTCAACTGCAGCTTTTAATATGACTGTGAACTCGAGTCTTACCTCCTCTCCAAACTGTTTCCTCACCACTTCCTGACCTTTACTTTTTCTCAACTCATTTTCTGCTTTCTGAGCTTACAACTCCCATTAATATTTGCCAGGTAGGCCCTTGAACTGCTGTCAGATGGATGTTAGTTTGCTTTGCCTCCCCACCCAGACTATAATCTGTGGGCTACTATGTTACACTTCTCTTGTGTCCTCATAAAAATTAGCACATGTTTTTTTTTTTTGCTGACAGAGAAAATCCTTCATTCTTCTGAATTTCCAAGTAGAATTATAGGCCTTAAATAAACAATTGTTGAATAATAACTTATAAATGTATTTGTAAGAGGAAAAAACAGATTATTATAGATGCAGAATTATTCAGGTATTTCACAGATTCAGGAGCTGTGAGGATTGGAAATGTCCAAGGAGGGCCCCTGTCCCAACTGACCACCTGTGGTTGTGAACTCCCACTGGCTCCTCTAAGGTCCCACTGACAGTGATGGTGTTAGTGTGACCTCTTCTGATTCTTACTCTATTCCAAAATTCTTCAATTGGAAGTTTAAAGATTTTGATAATGTAATGCCAAAAAAACTCCCCCTAAACGGATTTTCATTTAACTTTTGTGTTTAAAACATTGCTTCAAGTTCTAGAGAATTCCAAAAGAATCTTTTCTGTTTATCCGAAAATAGTTGATTTTCTTTTAGTTCTTCATTTGCATTGTGGAATTTTAAATTATTGTTCTTAAATATTGACAACTGCCACAAAGGAAGCAGGTCAAGTGAAGATGAATTCAGCAGAAGTGAAAATAAAAACAAAAACAGCAAAAATTAAAGAGACACAGAAGCTTTGCTTTCTTTAAAGAACAGTATGGGTCATTTTCCTCTTTAAACCTTGTGTTGAATGGCTGTCAATCGGTCAGGTGTACTGGCAAAATGCCAAGCAGCCTTGGACAGTTGCTTTACGAACTTTATGACCATTTGAGAGGATTGTCTGTTTTAGCATATTATGATAGAATTCTAGTTTTCTCATATGGATCACAAAATTAAATACAACATTAGTAGATCTCAATACTAACCAAAAAATTGTAACGCTTAGGTAGTATGTTGAAAGGGCACATTAAGTGGATTTATTGAGGCTGGGACCACAGTGACCTTTTCATTAGTCTGCTATCTGTCAGCCATTCACAGAGAGTGGTGGGCTGTAGAGGAAGAATTTTTACTAAGTTATCAACATTGGGGTCATTGCTAACCTTTCTCACCACAATGTCTTTTGGTGCAAAATTATACTAGTAAACACCTACCTAACAAAGTAGTTGTGAGGATTGAATAAAATAAGGTATTTTAGTGGTTTAGTGGTTGAAATACCATAGAGCAGATACTCATTGTAAGTGGACTGTTTCTTAACTTAACCAATTTTAATTTTTTTTAAGATGCATTCAGATGTCATCATTTCTGAGAGCTTTCTCTGGCTCAACTCCTTCACTCCCTCCTCTGAGTTATCATGTACTTTGTCTCATTTAGTTCAACAATAGAACTTAGCACAGATTGTTTCCCAGCTGACTTTGAACATCTCTTCCGGTATTCTAACCTCCTCCAGGACAATCCTTCCTTTTGCGTCCCTTATATCTGCACCACTCTTCGTTTAGGTGTAGCACAGTATTTAAAACATGCTTTTGAATGAATGAGTGCGTCCAATCGCTGGACTGACTAGATCAGATCTGGAAATACTAAGTGACATATTTTGGAAAGGCACAGTTATGTTCCCTAAGTGCCTCACTTTCACTTCCTTGTGAATTGAATGACTCTCAACTGCAAAACTTGGAGAAAACCATAGAAACGGAAATAAAAAATGTCCTTGCCGAATTTGGTAAAAACTCTAAATTTTAATGCATTATTTCTTAATTTTTCTCTGGGATTTTGCAAACCTCCTGAGAAACTTGTGCCAATTTTCACTTTATGTTTGAAATACATCTAGAGAAAGCCTTGAGCTTGAGGACCAAATATCTCTATAGTTTGACCAATTTGGACACTGAGTTTGGTGGCTACTCAAAAGCTTTGATAAATCATAATTTCACAGTTCTCGATCAGGAAACCTAAACACATGTTACGTTTTTTGTAGGCAAAATCGAAAACCTGTTACCTGAAGGTTCTGTAGATGCAGAGACAAGGATGGTCCTGGTGAATACTGTCTACTTCAAAGGAAAGTGGAAAACCCCATTCGAGAAGAAACTAAAAGACCTTTATCCCTTCCGTGTGAACTCGGTATGACATAACTAGATCATTTTCTTAACATATATTTTAAGGCCTTTGACAAGGCAGGGATAGAAAAATTAGAGACCACTCATTTATTCTCCTCCATGACTTGCTAGTGACTGGATATAACTCTATAGCTTCCTGAAAAGCAGTGTAGGTGGAGGTGAAGACCACGGGCTTTAGAAATATACACACCTGGACTCAAATGTTGGCTCTCACACTTACCAGCTGTGAGCTTACTAATCTTCCATGCATTTTGGTTTTAATTTGTAAAACTAGAATAATATAATTTTCAATTCAAAGTGTCGTAAGTGTTCAATGAGAATTAGCAGGCTCCCTGGCCCAGATGAGATTCTGAACAAGGGTTTATTATTGTTATTATCTATGTTATTGTTTTATTACCTATTTACTGTTTTCTGTGTTAGTAAATAGTGGATGTCAACTTGAACAAGCTAGTAAGATCAGGTTACCCACTGTAAGGATATGCAAATAATTTATTTTGTTGATTTTAAAAAAACTCAGTCGTTCAACTCTAAAGGAGAGCCCATTTTCTTTTGTGTCTAATTGTGAATCTCTCGGATTGACAATCTCTTAGAATTGGCTTTCGTATTTTACTTCTTAATAATTTTAGACTCAGCGCATCCCTGTACAGATGATGCTTTTGCATGAAAAGCTGAACATTGGATACATACAAGACCTAAAGACACAGATTCTAGAACTGCCATATTTTGGAGATATGAGCATGTTCCTGTTGCTTCCAGATGAAATTGCCAATGTGTCCACAGGCTTGGCGTTGGTAAGACTTTCAAATATCACTTCTTTTAAATTTCTGGGGCTAAATGTACCTTTCATGAGATGAACATCTATAGCCTAGGAAATGGTGTGTAATTTCTCACAGAAATATGTGAATCATTTGATAGACACAGTAAATGTGGCATGTCTCAAAAATTCATTCAAAGCCTTAAGTATGTCATACATGCTACCTTCTTGCAAAAGTCTGACCTATCAGTTAACTTTGCATGTCACCCACAATGTAAGAAAGTTACAGTAACTAGTTTTTAACATTAGATTTAGAGTTGTTCTTCTCTCTTTTCTGGCCTTCACTGTGTTTTCTGTTTATTTTGTTTTGCTTTCTTCTTTGTTTTGATTTGCAGCTGGAAAATGAAATAACCTATGAGAAGCTCAACAAGTGGACCAGCAAGGACACGATGGTGGAAGACAATGTTGAGGTGTATATCCCCAAGTTCAAACTGGCAGAGTATTATGAACTCAAACCCATCCTGAGGAGCATGGGCATGGATGATGCCTTCAACAAGGGCCGGGCCAATTTCTTAGGCATGTCAGAGGGAAATGACCTGTTTCTTTCTGAAGTGTTCCACCAGGCCACGGTGGACGTTAATGAGGAGGGCACCGAGGCAGCTGCTGGCACTGGGGGCATCATGACAGGGAGAACTGGTCACGGGGGCCCGCAGTTTGTGGCCGATCACCCTTTCCTGTTCTTTATCATGCACAAAATAACCAAAAGCATTTTGTTTTTTGGCAGATTTTGCTTACCCCCAAACTGAAAAGCTCTATTTGTATACATGATTTTGTAGCATGAGCTACAAGCCTCAGAATTGCTATGTCAAGTGCCAAAAGCTTAGAGACTTTTTCTACGTATTTCTGTCCCTCTGAACAGCTTCTGCCACACGGAAAGGACTAGACAATTGTCAATCATAACATGACAACCTCAATAATCATTTGTTCTCCTAAAATGGGGTAATGCCTGTTTAGTTTTTCCTTAGTTTATTTTATAGCATTAATCTTTTATTTATTATTTTATATAATGATAGATTTTTTTTTTTATTATTGCTCAGCCTATTTAATGTAACTGATAAAGTTACAGAAGCAGGTGATCAGTTTATTTTCTGTATAAAGAAATGTATTTATGTATTCTTACAATGAAGCATGAGTCGGGGCCCCTCCATGTCCTTCTGTAATAAATGCCTATAAGAAAGCATTGAACAATGGTCAGACACAGTTATGTGAGTTCCTAGTGTTATGTATCATCTATGTGTACCTGTAAATTATATAAAATGGCAAATATATAACAAATAAATACATTTGCACACAGCGACATGTTTGTTGTCATTGCATTAGGTCTGTAGATCATAAGATCTGTTATACCCTGATGCCCCAGAGTTCAGCATCAGGGCTTACTTGCTGGAAGCTAGAAACAGCAGGCAGGATAAAGGACCCAAGGGCATAACCACATTCTTGCAAGAAGATCCAGCGTTCAGAGTGAATGGAATGGGGTTGTGTAAAACGTTTGTTAGAGCTGCCTTCTCACGGCAGCAAGAGGCATAGCAATTCAGAATGGTTGAGGTCAGAGTGAGGAAACCAGTGTCTAAACTGCAAAGATGCCAGAAAGAACCATCGAGTTCAGTGGTCCAGACACAGAGTAAGGTTTCAGGCCTTGAGCAGAGAGGGGAGATGGGCAGGGTGCAAGAGCAGGAAGGGAATCGGAAGGCAGCTCATTTTAAGGAGTCAGAAGGCAGCTCATTTAAGGAATCAGAAGGCAGCTCCTTTAAGGAATCAGAAGGCAGCTCATTTTCTTTCAAATAGCACTGAATACTTCTGAGCGGGTCAGAGGCAGAGCAGAACAGTATTTAAGAACTTAAAACTACAATAAATCAAATATTTGGGGGCAGAGGATGGTGGGTTTCTGGAAATGTACCACACTCTGGAACACAGTCAGCAGGGAGACCTGACTGACTGGAGAATGATGGCAAAGAAGTCTTAGGAGCTGACTATCTGCCTCCAGATCCCAGTTCTGACACTTACAGGTGGTCTAACCACGGGCCAAGTATGATGCTTCTTTTGCTTCAATTTTCTTTCAGTGTAAACTAGAGAAAATATTTCTCTTGTCATAAGGTTGCTATCATGATTAAATGAATTTGTACGTATGGAGCAATTAAAAGAATACTTAGCATATATGGTGTTTAATAAATACTAGTAATTATGTCCTTATGTTTGTCAGTAATAAAACTGTCACGGTCAGCTAGTCAATCATATGCATAGAAGCCCAGAAAATTATTCAGCTATTTTTTTAATACTTGAATCGCGGTGAAATTCCTCTGATCAGACATCCTTAAAAATTAAGGCTTGCGTTTCTTACATTCTCCTACTTACTTTTAGATTTATCTTTCTAAGCACTTTAATAGTTCACTCTGCAAGGCTGTATGTGGTAACTTTGTGACTCATTGTGAGCCTTAAAATATCCATATTTCACTCTTATTGAGTAAAGTGGGGTATAGAATTCCAGGTTCACAGAACTCTTCAGTACTTTAGGCATAGAATTCTATTATCTTTGGACACTCAAAGTTGCTGATGGGAAACTTGAAATCAAGATAATTATTTTTCCTAACAATTTTTAATAATTAAAAAACTATCAATCTTTCTTTTGTTCTTGATTATATTTTTTCACATTTTATTGCCTTAAGTATATTTTTGTGTTTTTAAAAAATATACCCTGTACATTAGCAATTTTTTCCACCTGGAGACTTATATTTTGCTTCAGTTCTTAGAAACTTTCAGTCATTGCTATGGGCTTAATGTTTGAATCTCCTCAAAATTCATATACTAAAATGCCATTCTCCAATGTGATGGGACTTAGAGTTGGGGTCTTAGGGAAGTAATTAGAGTTATGTGAGGTCCTGAGGGTAAACCCCCTGTGATGGGATTAGTGCCCTAATGAGCTGAAGATGCCAGGTCTTTTTATTTCTGCCAGGTGAAAAAGGCAGCCATTTGTGAACCAGGGAGAGGGCTCCCACTAGAACCTAACCATGACATTTCCAGTTTCCAGAACTGTGATGAATAAATGTTGTTTAAACTACCCAGTCTCTGGTATCCTGTTACAGCTGACTAAGGCAGCAATCATCTACCCCCCGCCCATGCCGCCTCTATTCTCTTCTTCTGGATTCCCATTAGAATAATATCAGTGTAACCTGGGGCTGTTCTCTCTGCTTCTAAACTTGTTTGAATACCTAATAAATTCACATGGTCCTAATACTAAAGATTATCAAAAAAGACTGGTACAAAACCTCTTTGTCCCACTCCTGTTCCCTATTCATTTAGTTCCTATTCATACATCTTTACTAGTAATATATGTACAATTGATATATACATATACATACATACATATACACACACACAATACATACATAGGGCAGGCCATAAATAAAAATAACGAACAAAATTGTTATAAATACTATGTTACTAACTTAGGGTATAATTGTACCTTTGTCTTCTCTAATCCCCCAACAGGCAACAAAATAATGCACAACCATAATTTTATCGCTGTAGGCAATATATCTATCTGCATGAGTCTTAATTAAGAAGAAATAGGAAAGGATTCTAGAATAGATATTAAAAGGAAAATAGTAAAACTTTATAGGTGACTTTAAAGAAGATGAAACAATTTCTTGCTTGATTCAGCCGAATCTACATTGATGGTTTACTATAATAGAGCAGCCATTGAAAATCTTCCTCTTGTGCAGTGATGCAGCTCTAGCCTTGCTCTGGTCCACTGCTGTCAGTCAAGGTGAGCAGTCCTTCTACCTGGAGCCTCCATATGACAATTTCATCTAGTGATAGTCCTGGGGGCAACCACAGATGACCACATTGGCTCAGCAGAAGTCAGGAAGGCATCCTGGAATTTCCTAGTACAGGTTTCATTTCCTTGAAAAATCCATAGTAACATTCTTCTCTGATTTCCACACCAACATTCAAGTATGAAACCCTGAACCAGCTTGCCAGAAGATATGTGCACCTCTGTGAAGTGAAAAAGAGGCACTACATAAAGAAAAATATGCCAAATACAACATTAATAGAAGCTCCTCCTTTCCCTTAATCCCTTGGATTTTTCCCTGTTGATGTTCATCTTTCTCCTCTCTCCCCTCACCATTCCTCCTTACACATGCAAATGAAAAATCTGACCGATTATTTCCCCTTCACAACACGTGAGGAAAGATTCATAAGGGAAAAAAAAGAACTAGAAAATGCTGAACTAACATCCCACACAATAACTGTGTCTAAAACATTGATCCACAAAAACAAAACCATATGATTCTTTCAGTCGATGCAGAAAAGATTTTTTATAATATCCAGCATCATTTCATGATACAAACACTGAAGGAAACAGGCTTAGGTGGGACATTTCTTAAACTGATAGAGGCCATCTACAGCAAACCCACAACCAATGTCTTATTGAATGGAGTAAAACTGAATGGATTTCCACTCAGATATGGAAACAAAGAAGGATGCCCACTGTTACCACTGCTATTCAACATAATATTAGAAGTCCTAGCCTTCACAATCAGGCAAGAAAAGGAGATCCAGGGTATTCAAATAGGGACAGAGGAGGTTAAACTCTAGGTCTTTGTAGATGACATGGTCTTATACCTGGAAAACCCCAGGGACTCAACTACAAAGTTCTTAGTAGCGATCAAGGAATATAGCACTGTCTCAGGATACAAAATCAATGTGTACAAATCCAGCATATTGTATATGCCGACAATAGTCAAGCCGAGAATAAAATAAGACACTTAATACCTTTTACTATAAAAGGCACTACTATAGTGCCAAAGAAAAACGATATACCTGTGAATATATCTAACCAAGGATGTAAAAGATCTCTATAAAGAGAAACCCTGATAAAGGAGATAGCAGAAGATTTTAACAAATGGAAAAACATACCATGCACATGGCTGGGAAGAATCAACATTGTTAAAATGTCCATACTACCCAAAGCAATCTATACATTTAATGACATCCCCATCAAAACACCAATGTCATACTTTAAAGAACTTGAAAAAATAGTACTTCGGTTCATATGGAACCAGAAAAAAAAAAAAACAAAAACAAAACCCTGAATAGCAAATACAATTCTTAGAAATTAAAACAAATCTAGAGGCATTCTATTACCATATTTCAGGTTATACTACAAGTCTATAGTGATCAAGATAGCATGAAAATACTGGCATAAAAATAGAGACGTAGACCCAGGGAATAGAATAGAGAATCTAGAGATGAACTCAGCCACCTATCTCATTTGATCTTTGATAAGCCTAACAAAAGCATGTCCTGGAGAAAAGAATCCTTATTTAAGAAATGGCACTGGGAGAACTGGTCAGCCATATGTAGAAGACTGAAACTACAACCACATCTTTCACCATTGACAGAAATTGATTCTTGCTGCAAGAAAGATTTAAATTTAAGATACAAAACAATAAAAATTCTAGAAGAGAGTGTTGGGAAAACACTTGAAGACATTGGCTTGGGAAAAAGCTTTATGAGGAAGACCTCCCCCCCACACACACACACCCCGCCATCAATTGCAGCAACACCAAAAATAAATGAGTGGGGCATGATCAAGCTAAAAAGCTTTTTTGCACAGCTAAGGATACCACAAACAAAGCAAAGAGACAGCCTTCAGAATGGGAAAAGATTTTTGCATGTTATGAATTGGACAAATGCGTAATAACTAGAATCTACAGAGAACTCAAATTAAATAAGAAAAGAGCAATCAATCCCCTTTATAAGTGGGCAAGAGACTTGAATAGAAACTTCTCCAAAGATGACGAATGGCTAACAAACACATGAAAAAAATACTTACCATCTTTAATCATTAGAGAAATGCAAATCAAAACCACTCTGAGTTATATCACCTAATCTCAGTAATATTAGCCCACATCACAAAGTCTCAAACCTGTAGATGCTGGCATGGAGGTAGAGAGAAGGGAACACTTCCACACTGCTGGTGGGATTGCAAGTTAACATTGCAAATTAACACAACCTTTATGGAAAAAAGTATGGAGAATTCTCAAAGAACTAACAGGTGACCTTCCATTTGATCCTGCAATGCCCTTACTAGGTATCAACCCAGAAGAACAAAAATCATTTTACCACAAAGACATTTGCATAAGAATGTTCATTGCAGCTCAATTCATAATTGCCAAGTTGTGGAAGCAGCCCAAATACCCATCAACCCACAAATGGAGTAACAAATTGCGGTATATGTATACCATGGAATACTATTCAGCCATGAAAAGATGGAGAATTTACATATTTTATGTTTACCTAGATGGAATTGAAACACATTCTTCTTAGTAAAGTATCTCAAGAATGAAAAAATAAATATCCAATGTACTCATACTAATATGAAACCAATATATAAATAATTACATGCTCATATGAACAATAAAACACAAATATAGTCTATTAAGGGGGTAGGCAGAGGTGGGAGAGGGGAGAAGAGTGGAGAGGATGAGTGGTGGAAGGAGGGAGGGGATGAGAGGGGATCTCACCTAGTGTGCACAATGTGAAGGTAGACAGCATGCCCCTGGGTGAAGGGTTTCTTTACAACTGAAACTTTACCTTGAAAATGAGGACAACGTAATCTAAAAGTGCGTACCCTCATATTAATTTGAAATTAAAAAATAAAATTAAAAAAAATAATGTCAGCAACTTGTAACTCATACCCATTAGAGAGAACAAATGTTATTAAGAGCACTAAAACAATCAAATCCTTTAATAAGTGGATAAAAAAGTATGTAAAGTACTATGTAAGATAATAATACACCATCAATGGAGAAAAAAACACAAAACAAACATTGATCCAACCTTCACGTCCCTGCGTGGGGTGAGGGAGGGTTCCTCTCACACATTCCTCTAAAAGCAACCTCAACAGCTTCACAGCAAATAAATCACCAGGAATATTTTCCATTTCATTGCTCATTGTTATCTCAACAATTTGAAGCTTTCTATTTCTGTTTAAAGAAAAAAGATACCAGGGAAAACCATAGTTAAAGGAATAGATTTCTGTGGTTTCTATTTAAAAAAACAAACCCACAGAAATAGAAAGCTTCAGCTTCTATTCTCAGTTGCCAGAATAGACAAGGGATTGAGCAAAAAAAGTATGAGTTACAACTTGTCAGAATTCAGGTCTCTACATGTGGACAGACACGGAAAATGTCAGTAATTCAATCATGGAGGCAAAACCTCAACGGTCTCTCGGTCTTTTTATTTGAACTTCTGGATAAAATAAACCTGAAAGAAAGAGTGTACACACTTGTGAAAGTGAATCAAAGGGGTGGGGCTAAGAAGAGGGAGGAGCTAAAGCCTTTTTTTTTTTTTTTTTTCATTTCTTCAGTTATAAGTTACCTAACTCTTTAGCCACAATCTCTTGCCAGGAACAAATTGCCAGTTCAGCTCCAGTAGAAGAAAATAAGGTACTGTAAATATTTCTTCGGTTAATGATGTTTATTTATGCTTTTCTTCTTTGTTGAAGTGCCTAGCTGATTACAATTGATAAAGACCTCCCTCCATAAATAAATAAAAAAATTAATAGATGGGGCTTCTTCTCCTAAGGATTTTTCTGTGCGAGTTAGAGAGAATTAACACTGAGGTGGTTCAAGGTTTGTCCGCACAGAGGGGGAGAGAATATGCATTTCCAAACAAGTTAGAGACCTTTTACTAGGAATTGTAAAACCACAAGTGAAGTTTCCTGCCGTTACATCTTTGGATTTGCTACCTCTGTATCTAATAGGTAAAGAGTATTAGAACGTTCTCAGAATAATAATTGAGTTGAAACCCTTCCAACTTTTCAGAAAAGTGGGAGTGGCAACGTGAGTTTCAATCCCAGTTATACGGAACTAATGCTCTGACTCTCTAACTGGTCCTCCTCATCTAGCACCCCACTGTCCTGGCCACTGTTTCAATGGTCTGTTAGCTTTTTTCTCTTCAATGGAATAATCTAAGTCCCTGACCACCCACCTTACAGTAGGTGCTCTTCCTAAACCATGCCAAACCATGCCATCCCTCAGAAAAAGCCTCGAGGTCATTAGAGAGGCACTGGGAAGTGGGAGAAGGCCTCATCTTCTGATACGCACAACTCCATGAAGGAGTTAATATCAGTCTCACCAGCAAGGGGAGAGGCCTTGAATAACCTCTCAGGGAAAGGGGGAAAGCATCCTTCCTACTTACTCTCTTCTCCTCTTGTTCCTCCTCATCCCTCTTCTGATTTTCTTTATTCTCCTGTTAGAACTCCTTCAACACCCAATCCCTCAATTTTGCCATTAAAATCTTAAAGACAGAGAAATAATGACAAAAGCAACAGCATTCAGAGTCAAGAGAATGAGGCTGTGGTATGAGTCAGCTATGCATCCTTACTCAGCTGCTTTAACCTCTCTGGGCTTTAGTTTCTTAGCAGATAAGAACATTGGAGTCTTAGAGGGACTCCAAGGTTTTTTCCAACTTCGATATGCTGGGAGCATGCGTGGCTGTGATGCCTTTTCTTACTTTCTCAATTCTCATCAGCTTCTCCCTTAAGCCCACTGACAGAGCCAATCAGTTTATAGCTCTGGAAAACTGCAAACTAGCAATTTATTTTGAAAATAGGTAACACAGTAGGCTTCTGATTTAGACATTTACAGACTTCTCTGAAAAATATAATTGCCCAACACTTGCCCATAAAGGTTATTTCTTATAAAACCTCATCCAAAAATTCTAATACCCTTCAGAAAGTACTTTACACCATTGGGTTAAATAGTATCCATGGCTGGCTTAGTGCTTCATTACATTTCTTAAAAAAGAAAAAGAAAATGGAAATTGTTCCTCTCGTATGTTCTGAGCTACACTGGCTATGCTAACGAGGGAATCAATGAAGTGGAATATAACTGGATATTAACTTTTAAAGAGAAATTAGCTCACATTCTAGAGAATTATTGTTTCAAGAGTTTTTTACAGGTTAAAAAAAAAACCCAAAAAACAAAAAACCTCTAGGATAACCACAGACAGAGGTAGAAAGATAAAAACCCCAGGTCCTAAAATATTATTTTCTCTCCTTTCATGTTGCATATGCTTCAGCAAACATTTTTCACATGAATTTAATTCATAAGTTTTGAAAAGACAGAGCTTGTTATGTATACAGTAAGCAAAATGCTATTTCAATGAATATGGCCTTAAAGGAAGTAGAGAAGATATTTCCAAGATGGCATTTGATCTGTTAACAAAAAAATACAGATAAGTTCCCAACATTTTATTGAGGGTATAGAATTACTACAAACCTACAGTTTTTTTTTTTTTTTTTTTAAATAACATTGAGTCAGTCTAGGATTATCAGCTTTTGGAGCAGCAGGAGCCACACCTAAGGCGTGATTTAGAGGCTGGGAAGCTGTCTGGTTAAGGATAAGTCTATGGCTGGGAGCGATTTCCATAGTATCACTGTTAACTCCAACTCATGCTGAAACCCAAACACTGTCTACACACGCCTCTCCCCTGATTCAATTATCTGACTACAGAAAACCAATATTTCTCAGATGGGCAGGTGATGTCAGAAATTTCCCAGTGATGGGAGTTTCAAAGTCTAAAAATTTCATTTATTTTTACTCATTAAACCAATTTGAAAAAGCGTTTTGCCATAAAATGACAAATGATTGAACTACCTATGTCTTTGACCAGGAACTACTTTTTAAAAACTTTGAAATTATAATATTAGGAGATTAAAGATGACATTTAGAAGTTGAATGTAGTATCGAAAAAGATGAGGAAACCCGAGTTCTCTTATTTAAGAAGATTGGTTTAGAGGGTCTTGAACGTGTGAGAGTAAATGCAAATGGGTCTTGACTTCTCAACTTCTCTATGAACATTTCTCACTTAATTGTGCATGATTTCATGTTTAAATAAATAAAAAATGGTGGATAGAGCCCCAAGAACACTGTAAACAAGTAATAAATATTTATTAGAACCCATTCTCTGCAAAGTCCTGAGCTAGGTGCCGTTGGGTGTATGTAGCTTTCTAAGAAAAAGAAAATTGGTCTCAGAAGCTCACTCTATGAGAAAGGCTAAATATAAACATACAGAAACAAAACTTGAGCTGGGATAAATGACAAGAAAGTAGCACAAACTATATTATGAAATTCAGCTGCTAATTGCCAGAATCCAGTTGTCCTCTGGTGCACATTAGTATTAAAATTTGAAGCAATTCTCTTAAATTCTCTTGCCTGCAGTGTTCTAATATATAAAATAATATTGTTGGGATAGAATTTTTCTAAAGTCTATTCAGCTTTTATGATATATATGATACATATACAAATATGGACAGATACTTTTTTAAAAGCAAAATAAGTACAAAGAAATTATTAACTTAGTCTCTATATTTTGCTTCATTTTTTCTTAGGTTTCCCAATGAATCCTCTAGCATCATCAATCATCCAGTTTTCCCTGGAGTTTAGCAAAGAACTAGCCAAATCTCCTGAGGGCAAAAATATTTTCTTTTCACCCTGGAGCATGTCAATTTCCTTGGCCATGGTGTATTTGGGGACCAGAGGTACCACGGCAGTCCAAATGGCCCAGGTGAGGGGAAGAGGTTGGTCAACCATTCTCTGTTGCCTTAAAACTAAATGCTTTCTCTACCTTTAAAATTCAGTTTTCTCTTGAAAACCCAATAGTCCATATTTTACAGCAATGTTATCCAGAATGAAAGATATACTTTAAAAAAGGCTAGACCGTAAAACAAAGCCTAGTGAAGGGGATCGATGTGAAAGCGTCTGCAAGGAAAACCATTTCAGAATCTTTGTCTCTTAGGAAAACAAAATGAAGAAATGATGAGGTGGTCAGTTTTGGCTCAGCACCAAAACCAATTTTATTTTGATGATTAAAATATTTCATGAACCAACGGGTCAAACTTTCATAGTTATTTAACATGTTTCTAATCTTAAAAGGATTTTCTTGATGACACAGAAGAGAAACTTAAAAGAATTCTCTTCCTCATGTTTTGTTTCACTGTTACTTTGTTCAATCTCTTGTCTGAATGAATCTAATTCCCCCCCCCCCAAAAGGCGTGCGCGCACACCACACTCATACACATATGGAGAAAGCCAAAGATAACAAAACAGGTATATGTGCATGTAACATACATGTATGTATATAAGTAAGTGATTAGAAATAAAATATGTAAGTGCATATACTTCTGTGTACCTCTCCGTGTATATTGTGTTTTTAAATGAAAATAAAAGAGTAAATTCATCCCTAAATTATGCAATAATCAAAAGGCTGAGTGACATGATTTTCACCCAAGTGGGTGTCGTCTTTGCCAAGCGTGGGAATGAACACAGCAGGTAACTGTGAGTGAGGTTGGCAGAATTCAGGTTCTGTCAGTTTGGGCGTGGAATATCATCACCCTTACTCTTGTAGTTCACAAGATACGGGGTGGTTCAAACACCACAACAACAACAACAAAATCCTGGTTCACAATTGTTAATGACTGGTTGATTGGCTTAACCATTACTGTGACAGACTTAATCTTAAGTGGATTTCAATTTGAATCTATTTCATATAAATACATTTCTGAGTGTTGCTTGTTCTTGTTTTCAAGAATAACAGTACTCAATACTAATATGAAACCAACTGAAAAACAACTACACACCCACATGAAAGAAAAACACAATTAAGTTCAAGGGAGGGAAGAGGGGAGGCGGGAGAGCAGAGGAGGGAGGGGTGAGCTGTCACCTAGTGGGCACAGTGGTGAGCTGTCACCTAGTGGGCTTAATGTAGGGGTACACAGCACACTTTCTGGGTGAAGGGCTCAACTACAACTTGGACTTTGCCTGAAAAATGCAAACAATGCACCTAATCATTTATATCCTCATATTAATCTGCAAAAAAAAAAAAAGAGTGCCCTTTGGGGGGAAAATACTAACAGTTTCAAGTGCAAATGAAGCTAATGAATTAGCTAGAAACCCGCTTTCGTATCACAGGTGGTCCTTGTTCCATTAGGTCAGTGCAACCCTTGATACCATACACTGTATTCCTTATTGTACGTTGGGTCCTGGCTGTGGGAGATGGAGTCACAGCCTTTCTGTTCTGCCATGGCACAACTCAGAGGAAATTGGGATACCCACATCCTTCCTCTTCACTTTCAAATGCAATGCTGGGCCTACACAAAGATTATGTCCATATATATCAAGTGGTGGCCGACCATGGGAACTGAAGCACTTAACTAGAAATAAACAACTAAAATCTCTTAATTTTCCAAATAACTGGGACAAGGATGGATTTTGCCTAAATTATCTAACTGATAGTCTCCTTTGGACATTTAGCCTTCATAAAATAACTGTGATTCAAAGGGAAATATAGAAAATAAGGGAATTTTACCTCAAGGTTTTCCTAATGTCAACCTAAATATTTCATAAAAAGTGTTAAAACAAGGAGACTAGAAACTTAAATTATTTAAAAGCAGCTCATAACTGCTTTTATGAGTTCAACACATTATTTAAGTCAAATCAGAGCTCCCTTATTTAATTTAATTAATCATGTGTTCCACAGTTATAGTAGTAACTTATTTGCATCTGGAATGTGTATTCCCTGGGATGATGTCTCTGCAAAGTGTACTCACTTGTCTTTTTGTTGAAATTACAGGTGCTTCAATTTAACAGGGACCAGGCTGTCAAAACTTGCCCTGAAAGTCAAAAGAAAAGAAAAATGGTATATCTTATCTTTTAATATCCATTTGATGATTAAGGAGAAAGCACTTTTAGCATGTGTATTTTAGTGGTAATTTAAGCAAACGTTAAAGGGTAATTTTCTTAGAAATATGTATGCAGATTATAGAAATATTTTCAGAACACATGCAGAAAATATCTGCACATTTTGGAAAACCATTTATTCCCACCTTCTTTTTCTCATTCTCAACATGTCTCTACTTTCAAACTTGTTCTTGTCTGCTTTTGTAAACTAGATGTGAAGACAGTGATACCCCTGATAACATTTACTTGTCCGCACTGATAACATGAAAGAAACATTTTTAGCTACTTTAGGATTGTTTCCAGATTTTGTTTACACTATTCCAAAAATAATTTCATTTAGTTGTAGGTCACTGACATTTATGTAACTCTTGCTCAACATTTTTATTTGACTAATTCCTCTTCTTTTGAAGGAATTCAACTTGGGCAAGGCTGAAGAAATACGCTCTGATTTCCAAACACTCATTTCAGAAATCCTCAAGCCCACCAATGCCCATGTACTTAAAACAGCCAATGGGATATACGGTGAAAAAACATGCCGGTTTCACAAGGTAAGTGGAAATGTCTTCTCTTAAGCTAAAGGGGAAAGAGAACACCTTGGGAGAGCAAGCAATTAACCCTTTTACACTTCTCCGAGGATACCACGGACAATTTTAATGGGGTCAGTACTTCCCTAGAAACAACCCTTTCCAGGCATCCTCAAAATTTTTAAACAGGGGGCCAATTCACTGTCCCTCAGACCCCTGGAGGGCTGGACTATAGTTTAAAACCAACAAACAAAAAAACTATGAACAAATTCCTATGCACACTGCACATATCTTATTTTGAAGTAAAAAAACAAAACAGGAACAAATATAATCACACCGCCTCATGTGGCCCGTGGGCCGCAGTTTGAGGAGCCCTGATTTAGACAATACGCATTTGGTAGTAAAGGAAACCAACAATGGGTCTCAAACCAGATCTAATGATCAGATCTTTATGTCTAGAAGGAAGAAGTAATGCTCAGAATAGCCGTGCACACATACAGAAATGTGGTCTATACAATGCCTGGGCCAGTGTTTATTTCATGAACAACAGAGAGGAAAAGTATGAATTCCTTAATTAAGAAAGTAAGTCTGAAGAAGCAGAGAGTGATGTTGGCCACAGGACTGTGGCTGGAAAGCGTGTATCTGAGGGCAAAGAAGGGGGCAGTTTTCACACTAGGTCTTCAGAGACTGTGAGAACATGATGTAAGAAATAAGATAAATTCTTGTGGGTGCCATGGCTCATGCCTGTAACCCTAGCACTCTGGGAGGCTGAGACAGGTAGATTACTTGAGCTTAGGAGTTCAAGACCAGCCAGAGCAAGAGCAAGACCCAGTCTCTACTAAATGTGGAAAAGCTAGCCAAGCATTGTGGCAGGTGCCTGTAGTCCCAACTACTCAGGAGGCTGAGGCAAGAGGATAGCTTGAGCCCAGGAGTTTGAGGTTGCTGTGAGCTGTGACATCACAGCACTCTACCCAGGCTGACAGAATGAGACTATGTTAAAAAAAAAAAAGGAAGAATATCAACTCTCCTGTGCTATTGGTTTAATCTCTACCAATACAGACCATGGCAACTTTGTCCTCTGTAAACACTGAAGTGCTTTTCAGAACTGTGTGGCACAAGCGAGGGCAATGATTTACTTCTCCCACGTACGTCCATCACGTCCTCGGGCACATACCAAAAGAGAACAGGAGGACCCAGGTGTCCCACGGGCAAAGAGTAAGAAAATTAGACAGGGCAGAAGGACAGTAAGATAAAATAAAGCCATCTCGTAATTTCCAGCAGTGCTGTCCATGCTCCCATAACATGAATTCTGGATTGTCCAGGACTTGGGCTTTGCTATTACTAACAACATAAAAATTGTCCCATGGAATCTTAAAGGCAGTTCCATTACTGATAGTGGGTTTATGAGCTCCTGTGGGAGTCAGAAGCAGGAAAGGTGATTCTGCTCTTGGAAACGAGAGGGACATGGAAATAAAAGCCTCTTTTTACCTGCTCACAAGCCCTGATTTAAGAGAGGAAATAGTGCCTTGTGCATATTTAAGTTTTCTTTTTACTAAATTATAAATTCCACATAACTTGGACTTCATAATCTTTCAACCACTTCCTGGAAGAAGTGTTTTTTTTTGTTTTTTTTTTGTTTGTTTTTTTTACTTCCTACAATCCCTCCTTAAAGTAAGAAAACTGAAAGGCGTTCACAACTGTCCTGAAGAATAAATTATGCTCCCAAGGCTCATAAACTGTCCTGAAGAATAAACTGTGTTCCCAAGGCTTCCTCAGCGGCCTCCGTCACAGCCCAGGTGTGATGCTCACCACAGGGTGAACATCAGGGGGCTGAAAGGAGGAGGCCTTGCTTCTGTCCTCAGAATGTCTGACAAAACCTCTGGCAATGCTTAGAAATAAATTTTCAAAACTGACTCTGCTTAAAATCAGTTTTCATGGCAGAATATAATTTTCTTCAGGAGCCCTCTACAAAATTGTTGAGGGTTTAACATTCACAGAAAGAATCTGCTAGACCCATAGGTTTTGCTTTGGTTCCACCGCTGCCACAGAGAACCGAGTGAGTAGGACTCCCAATACTATTGGCCACTAGGGCACTCTTGTTATTGACAGAGTCCTCTATTTTTACTCTAGCCTGATTTTCCAAGCGCGAATAAAAATAGAAAATAAGAATATGTGGAAGCCCCAGAACCGTGGGCATCAGACCTTCCCTCCACGCCTGGACATCCATGTGGTTGGTCAGTGCTCTGCTGAGTTTGAAGAGACAAGTGTTTAGTTTCTGACCAAAACTGAGAGAAGGGAATGAAAGGAAGGGAGTGATGCCTTGTCCATCACTGGACATCCAAACGATGTCCTGGACATCGTTTGCACTTGTCCAGCTACCTAGTTCTTTTGATAATCTAAACAGGTTTGATTTCTCAGTTCTGGAAAAACTCTACAAAAGGAGATTTTAACCTATGTCTTTCAGAAATATTTAGAAGAGGTGAAAACATATTTTGGTGCAGAGCCACAGTCTGTTAACTTTGTGGAAGCTTCTGATCAAATCAGAAAGGAGATCAACTCTTGGGTTGAAAGCCAGACTGAGGGTAAGTGTTCACCAAGGGGTTCGGCAGGGCACTTCTCTGGCATCATTGAATTTGTATTGTGTGTAAGTATGTCTATTCCTTAAACAGAACTGTGGACACATTCTAAATATTCATTTATTTCTACTTATGCCCATAATTTTCAGATTCACAATTTTCCCAGTAGGTCTTATCTCACACATGTAAGTTAAGCTACCACTTTACTAAGTAGACGAGAAAATTATCATATCCCACCAATTCCAAAGAGGAGTTCAGGATTAAAAAGTAGGAAAAATTAAAAGATATGTTTAAATGACTGCTGAATGTGTGGTTTTAAAGAAAAATAGCTATTGATTTGTAACCGAAAAGTAGGCATTGAATATAATGTCAATTACTTTTCAAAATAAAGTCACAAATTGATTAGGGCTAAGTTGCTCTAAACACACACATACACACAAACACTACAGTGGCTTCATAATAAGACAAAAGTTTATCTTTCTCTCACATCCAAAGGCAGATACATGCCCTAGAGCAGGGGGGTCACTGTGTCCTGCCAGGCTATCCAGAGACCCAAGGCACGGTCAGCTCTGGTGTCCTCAGTACACCTGCTTTGGTTAAAGCAGGTGCTGGAGGTAGCTGATGCAGGCTTAAGAGAGCCAGTTAACTAACCATTCCCATCTTTCCAACTCCCCCTTCAATGACTTCAAATTAATAGCTTTGAATCTTTTAGGGTGAGACTGTTTCCACCATGGAAATGGACTACAAAATAGAACCTCCTCCTTGAAACAATTTTCCAGCACACCATTCAAAACCAAGTCAGAATGGGTGGCACCTGTGGCTCAAAGGAGGTGGGTGTTGACCCCATATGCTAGAGGTGGCTGGTTCAAACCCAGCTCCAGCCAGAAACTGCAAAAAAAAAAAAAAAAGAAAACCAAAATCAGAATGTTGTTGGTTTATTATACATTTGTTTCTATAACTTTATTTGTTTGAAAAAAGGGAAACAAAGAGGTTAAATATACCTAATTTTAATTGTTCTTAACTATTTTTAAAAGCTTTATTATATATGTTATACAGAATCCTTACATTTAACATTTTATTTTTTATTTTTTAATATGAACTTTAAAATAGTAATTATTTTTTAATTGAAAATTTTAGGTCATAGATAGAAGTCAAATACTATTTCCCATTTTCCCTGCATGTGTATATTTTCTATATACAAACATAATATTATAAAAACTTTCTTTTAAAGGAAGGTACAACTTTTCTTCAAAAAGTTAATTAACCATATTTTTGTGATTATTAGTATGTCTGGATTTATTGCTATCTTAATATTTGGGGCTTGCCAATTACCATGATTTTTTTTCTCTCTTTTCTTCTGTTGCATTAATAATGTCCTTAGTTTTCTTTCCACTGTGTTAATGAAGTGGCTGAATATCGAAAGTACAAATTTCATTTTTTCTTCTAGAAAATTACACCCAGCACGTCTATGGAAGATTTTAGAACTATGACTTTCTTTTCTTGCTGTCCTGAGGTTTCAACAATATGTCCGGGCAGGGATCATTTTTATATTTACTATTCAATTATTTATTTTTTAAAATTCTGCATGGCACTGATTTCAAATCTAAACTTAAAGACTTCTTCAAGTGAAGAAAATTGTGTCTATCAACTTATTTTGTGATTTTCTTCTCTTCATTCTCTCCATTCTTATCCTAACTACTCCTAATAAATGAACTCCAAACTTCAGGATCTATCCTACGTGCTTCAACTTTCAATTTATACTTACTTTTCATCTTTTTGTCCTACTATCCTTTCCATCTCCTGGGTTCCTTCAGCTGCTTTAGTCCATCTAATTAAGAGTTTTACTTCCATAATTACACACGTTCCACTTTGACAATTGTTTTCTCCCTTAAAGGCCTATGGTTATTGGTTATATCTTTTTCCTTCTTTTTCCTGGGTGAAATCTACCAACTATCTTTGTCTATTTTTAGATTATCTTCTTGCTGAAACAATTCTGTTCCTTATTTATGCATGCTGAGCTTGATGCTTCTCTTTCCTAGGGTTGATTTTCTTAATTGTTTAATCCTTTAGGTTTTCTGTGTTTTTGTTGGAGAGTCCCAGTTCACCTGTCTTGAGTTAGTAATTGTGATCCGATCACAGTCACTTGTCTATAGCAGCTGCTGGGCTGACACTGATGCTCTGCATCCACTGGCTTCTGGGTATGGGGGAGACTCCCAAGCTTTCTTGGCCATTTCTAGCTCTTTGGGGACCCAGTGACATACGTCCTCTCACTCATCACTCTAGTGGGAACTGACACATTTGCAGCCCATCACTGGCACCCAGGAGGTACAGAAAGTTAACAGCCTCAGTTTCTCTATACCAGTGGCTCTCAATTCTGGCCACACATTAAATTGAATTTACTAATTTCTATGCCTAACTCCAGATGAATTAATCCAGATACCTGGGAGTGAGACACAGACATCAGTACTTTTAAGTCCTCAGAAGATTCTAATTTGTAGTCAAGGTGAAGAGGCACTGTTATAAATGGCATTGTTCCCTTAATCTCACTGATGCTCCTCCCCCTGCAACAAGCTTCGTGAATACTTGGCCTGTGAGTTTCTGACTCCCTGGGCAACGTGCTGACCTCCCCAGAGGTCATGTGCATTGCTGTGTGTGTGTGTGTGTGTGTGTGTGTGTGTGTGTGTGTGTGTGTCTGTGGTCTGATTTCCTCTATTAGTCTAATCTGTACCAGCGGTTCTCAACTTTCCTAATGCCAAGGCCCTTTAATACAGTTCCCGTGGGTCGTGACCCACAGGTTGAGAACCGCTGCTATATACAGCCGTTTTAGGGAGTCTTCAGATTTTCCAGTCCTTTAATGGCTCCTTGGTTTACAGCACTGTTTCAGAGGTAGTCTTTTAAACAAATATTTGTTCTAAAACTAAAAGCAGAATTTGACTATAAATACCAAGTTAAAAAGGTGAAAGTACTTTGACCATGTATCCTAAGGTTGAAAAAGCAGAAAAGCTACACAAATGTTGCACTTTAATTATTAAATTTGCTTTTCACGGATGAACAGGTTAGCAATTCTGAAATTATTTTATGCCTATTTCAGGATTAAGCAAAAAAGTAAATACATGTATTGGGAGACATGACAACCAGAAAAAAAGAACTGCAAATAAAGAAAAGGTAGAGACTAGAATGAACCCTGTGCTTTCAGATTGGAATTGGAGGTCTCAATATGACCTTGTACCCTTTAACATACACAGAGGAAAATCATTGGACAGATAGATGTGCAAATCGATGTACATGTGTCTACAATACACATATTTCTTAGTTCTGTTTGCTAAGAGGGCCTGAAAGAAGTGAAACCGGGTAGTAGTCAGTGTATCTAACACCCAGGTCTTGATTTCTCAAATTACCACAAAACACGAGCCATGTATTCTCTCACAGTTGTGGAGGCCAGGTGTCAAAATCAGCCGGGCTGCACTTCCTCTGCACACTCTGAGGAGGAAACTCTCCCAGGCCTCTCCCAGCCTCTGCAGCTTGCTGGCCATGCTTAGTGTGCTTTGGCTTGGAAAGGCCTCATTCCAATCGTTGCCTCTGTCAGCACATGCCTTTTTTCTTGCATCTGTGTCTCTTGAGTGTCTCTGTAGCTTGCTTTCTCTTTTCTGTGTGTCTATGTCTGAATTCCCTCCTTTTCATGAGGACACCAGTCCCTGGATTTAGGCTCAATCTAATCCAGTGTGACAACATCTGAACTTGGCTACATCTGTAAAGACTCTATTTCCAAATGGGGTCACATTTACAGGTACTGGGAGTTAGAACATGAACATGTCTTTCAACTTTGAGGGGACAATTTTCAACCCCCAACAGTGATATTCACAAAAATGCATAACCTGAATATTTTCACAAAGAAACATCAGAAAAACCCAAACTTAGAATTTGGGGGTATTCTACAAAATGAAAAGTGCCAAGGTCATGAGAAACAATGAGAAATTGTTCCAGTTTAAAGGAGAAGAAATTACAACCAAATGCAACATGACATCTTGGATTGATTTCTGTTGCTAAAAAACAAGACTTTGTTGAAACAACTGATGAAATTTAAATGACGTGTTAATAGTATTCAGTCAATACTAGCTTCTTGGTTCGGATCATTGGCATACCCAGGATGCTATTATGATGTTTTATAATCATCATCTTTATAAAAGTGGCCTATAGCCAGGATGTAAATATACTACTTTCAATTGCTCATTGTTAGAAGGTAAGGAAAGAATTTCTTGTAGTTTAATAGCATAACTCAACATTTAGAAGAACTTTCTTATTACTTTTAATTGTTTTTAAGTTGATTTTCCTTGCTTTTCATATTATCTGCCCATAATTACTTTATTTCTTCTTTTTATATAATTATATTCTATTTAGTTTATTTTTGTACATTCATTAGCATTTTGAGAAAAATGTTAAATAATGGCAGTCATAACAGCCATAAATACCTCTAATGTTTCTTAGTTAGCATGATTATGGAATTTTATTGGAGAAAAGCATTCTTTTTCCTTTTATAGGACGTATTCTTTCAATTTGGTTTACAAAGACATAATTTTAAAATTTGAAACTGATATTTAAATAGATCAAAAGTAGGTTTTGCATCCATCAAGATGATGAAATCATTTTTCTCCTATTGCCCATCAAGGCAATTGTCTCAGTCTATTTGGGTTGCTGTAACAAACTATCTTAGAATGGATCATTCATAAATAAGAAGAACTTACTGTTCAGGGTTCTGGAGGCTGAGAAGTCTAAATTCCAGGTGCCAGCATATTTAGTGCCTGGGGAGGGCTTGCTCTTCACTTCTAAGATGGTGCCTTCTCACTGTCAGCACATGATGGGAGAAGCAAACAGGCTCCATCAGTCCCTTTGATGAGGGCACTTATCCCATTCCTGAGGGCAGAGCCCTCCTGATCTAAGGCTCCACCTCTCAGTACTGTCACACTGAGTATTAGATCCCAACAATAGAATTTTGGAGGGACACAAGTTTTCAGACCATAGCAACAATACATTACAGACTTCCTACTATATGTTCCTTACATTTCTGAAAAAATATTAGATTTATTTGTTAGAACTTGATTTAGGATTTATTTGTCTATATTCACAAGAGATAAGTTTTTACAGGTGGCGATTTTGAGCTGCCTTCACCACGTTGTCATACTGGGAATGTACTAGTTTGATAAAGTGATCAGAGGACTTTTTATTTTATGCTTTGAAACTGTTTGTGTTTTGGGTTTTTTTTGTAATTTTTGGCCGGGGCTGGGTTATGGTCTTCTGGCATATGGGGCCGGTGCCCTACTCCTTTGAGCCACAGGTGCCATCAGAAACTGTTTTAATAGTGTAGAGACTTATCAATTACTTGAGAGTTTAAACGCATTTGCCTACCCAAGTGTTGAGGGCACACACTATTGGTACAGGAGGTAATTGTTTGACAGTTATAAAATTTCTATCATGTTTGATTTCTTTTTTCAGGTTTCCTACTAATTCTTAAGTTCCTATTAATATTTTCCTGAAAAATCATCCATGTTGTTTTAAGCTTAAGTGCTACAAGCTATCACGTATAATTTTGAAATCTCTGAATACTGAAAGCTCAGCCTTGTATTTTGAGTAATTTAATGCAGATGGAAGCTGTGTGTCTGGGAGGTTGTTCTCAATTCAGTTCTATTTACCTCGGGTATCAAACATGTTTCCTCTACAACAAAGCTCTAATTCTTTATTTTATATATATAATATTTTAATAATATTATATATTTTAATAAGTCTTCTCAGGTGCTTTAATAGGGAGTTTGGAGAGAATGTATTGAAGGTTGCCAGTCAAATTTCAGTCTATGCAGTAACTTGAACAATCTTATATGAGGGATTGCACCAAGTAATCTTCTGGGCAACAGAAAAACACTGGCATAACCTTTCAGCTGTTAATCAGAGCAACTTATCGTTTGTGACTATAAGCAGCAGTAAAAGAAAAGGAAACCTTTCAGTCCCTTAAAAATAGGAGTATAAATCAGCACAAAGGGAAGTTTTCATAATTCAAACACAAATTTATAATAATGTGAAATAATGCCTCCTGACCACTGGGCGTATTGTTACCCCCGTGTTTCTCTCTTTGCTCGTAGCTACTCTGCACAGCAACGGCACTTACCCATACATTGCCCTGTTCCTGGAAAATCTAAAATCAGGACTGTAAAAAGAAAATTTTGAAGGTTCCAGAGAAATGGAAGTCTAGTTGCCTTTAATTAAAATGTGCATTTTGAACCTAGCCATCTGAAACCTGTGCTTTTGCTCTTAATAGGTAAAATCCTTAATCTCCTGCCTGATGACTCTGTGAATTCTACAACCCGGATGATTCTGGTGAATGCTCTTTACTTCAAAGGAACCTGGGAACATCAATTCTTGGTGCAAAACACCACAGAAAAGCCTTTTAGAATAAATGAGGTAGGAGACTTTTAAAGATTAGTTTGGATTTCTTTTCTAAGGGATGGTAAAAGAAATTCTACTTATTAAATTCACTTTTCCTTTGGGTTATATGTTCTTTTAAACAGAGACTCTTACTCGGAAAGAGATGCCTGGGCTAAAAGCCTCCAGCACTATCCTATCTGGACAGTCCTATTTCATTGTTTTTCTCTGAAGGTTATCACTCACAACTTCTTGTGGCCATGTGAGCTGGGTAGAGTGTTTTCATATTTATTTTCCAGGTGAGAAATACAGAGTAGCCAGTTGGCTGCAGGCATTCCTAAGTCAGAAGCATCCTAGAGCCAGAATCTAAGTTCTGTTCACTATAGAAGTTCTGTTCATGTTCCTCTAAACCAGTAATATCTTCTACCAAATTCTTACCTTTACATAAGTAAAAAAATAAAAAATTAAAAGCTTACATTGTTCATTACGATTTCGCTCTGCCTTACGACACAATACACTTTTTCTATAACAAGTAACAGAAACTCACTGCAGCAAACATGGAAACTAATGTAAGGTTAAAGATATATCTCCCACGGATTCCATGGGCTGGGGCCTTGGGACCTGAGTGGAAACAAGGGTTCAACTGTTGTCAGGATTTTTTTCTCTATATTTTCAACTCTGTCACTTCCATCATTCTTCTCCCATACTGAAGTCCAACTTTCTCTGCTTCCTGGGTCATAATGGCAGAACACGGCTATTCACAATACGTTCCACATTCTAGACCCAGTTTGACAAATTGTATTCTACATTCCTAGGAAGGGACTGGTTGGCCAAGGCATTGTGCAGTTGTTTAGTCCAGGGATGGGCCATGTCAAGCAGACAGTGCTACTGAGGACCTAGTGCTGTTATTGTGCAGCTGTGTGCAGTGGGTACTATTCAGTGGGCAAGGATGGGGAAGAATGCAACATATAATCTAGAAGGCTGGTGAGAATCAAGCTGGACCATTTCCTGGGTTAGCCTACTCCCCAGGAATTTTCAGTTGCAAGTAATAAAAAAAAAAAAATTCAAACCAGCTCCAGCAAAATGGGAATGATATTGACATTAGCTTATGTAACTTAGTCTGAGAAGTCCAGGAGTAAGTGAATGGGTCTGTAGCATCTCAAAGTATAATCTCCGTCCTTTCTCTCGTCTTTCTTTCTTCCATTGTCCCCTTTTTTCTCTCATTCTCTCTCTCCCTTCCCCCTTGCCCCTCCGATTGCTACTCTCCTAATGAAGATGGGGTTTATCACATGACCAGCGGATGTGGTTGCCCTGCTACTATTGATACATTGTTATTAACTAGAAGCTATAGTGGACATTCAGGCTCACTTTTGGTTTTGTGCAGTTCTATGGGCTTTGAAAATATATATAATGTATTGGATTATATATTACGGGATCACTCAGAATATTTCCACTGCCCTAAAAACACCCTGCACACCCCTAAACCTCTGATAGCACCTGATCATTTTTTGTTTCTACAGTTTTGCCTTTTGTGGAATGGCGTACTGTTGGAATCATAAAATATGTAACCTTTTCAGGCTGCCTGTTTTCACTTAGCAATACTACAATACATTTAAGTTTTCCCCAGGTCTTGAGAGATCTTTTTGTTTTATTGCTGAGTGATATTCCCTTGTACGATGCACCACTGTTTGTTTATCTTGGTTCCTTCCACTTTCTGGCAATAATGAATGAAGTTCCCATAAACACTTGTGTGCATGTTTTTGCGTGGACACAAATTTGTAACACATATAGGTAAATACCTAAGAGCACAATTGCTGGGTTATACGATAAGAGTGTGTTGAGTTTGCTAAGAAACTGCTAGCTTTCCAAGTGGCTGTACCATTTGCCTTCCCACTAACCATCCGTGACAGCTCTGGTGGCTGCATATCTTTGGCAGAATTTGCTGCTGTGGGTGTTTCAGATTTTAGACATTCTTACAGTTGTGTTTAATGATTTAGAGTGAGCAGTTTTCATACGCTGTTTGTCTTCTTTGGTGAAGTATTTCTTCAAATCTTTTGCCCATTTTTTTCAATTGGGTTGTTTGTTTTATCCTTGCTAATTTTTAAGAATTCTTTGTATATTTGGAATACCAGTCTTTTATCAGACACATGTTTTGCAACTATTGTCACCTACTACTTTTCTTTTCATTCTCTTAGTAAATTTCCATTTTTGTGATATCAGAATATCAATGTACGCAGCTATGATTTAATAAAAAAAGAGAAAGTTTGAATATGAAAAAAAAGAATACTTTTTCAAATGTTTGCACGTGAAATATACCTTACTCAGTTTCAGAATAATTGTCATTTACATAGTTTACATAAGAAGGTATATTATTTTAAGCGTTTGGCAGACTCTACCTTGCTATGATTTACAGAGGTTGTCACAATAGTGTTAGAGAAAGAAGGTCACCTACTTCTATAGGTAACATTACTCAGTAGACTACATATTGCCAGAAAGGAAGGTCTGCACAACTTTGTTCAGCATTTATCAGAGGACCATGAACTTTACCAGTGTCCCAGAAAACTGAAAACGAATGATAGTAAAGAATTAAGGATTTAGGGGGGGTAGGGCAGCTTTTCAGTGATTTTGTTATTTTTTTATAGACTACAAGCAAACCAGTGCAAATGATGTCGATGAAAGAAAAACTTCATATTTTTCACATAGAAAAGCCACAAGCCACAGGTCTTCAACTCTGCTATGAGAGGCGTGATGTCAGCCTGTTTATACTGCTGCCGGAGGAAATCAGGGGACTGGAACAGGTGAATACATCTGTCTGACTGTTGTGTGTGGGGGGTGGGGGACAGGGAGTTCCAGTGTTTATTCCCTATGTTCTATTGGGAAAAGCATAAAAACATGGTCTCCCTTTTCTTTAATTCCTGTATACAAATCCATCCAGCGTTCTTTAATCCCAAGGCATTTTACCTTCACAATATTATTTAAATTTTACAAAATTCTATTACATTGATATCACTATTTCTCAGAGAGGGTAAGTAATGTACAGACATCTTTAGCATGAGGTGGTCACACAAACAGCCATATATACAACAGGTACACATATTTTACTGCTATAACTGTCAAAGTTGTGTAGATTGATCATTACAATGTTTCAATCAGGTTAGGACACAGACACATATCTTAAACTGACTTTCAAAACTTATTTTTTAAACACTTCTTTCAAGCGAACAACTTTTATGACAAAAAATCTGTGTCAATACCATCTTCAAGTACTATTTAAGCTGCATGTCATCCAGATTTTTATTAAATAAACCTGACATAACGTTGGTCAGATCATGTTTTTGAGCCATTTGTGTGCCTAATCTGAACATGAGTCTCTTATACAAGGTCTTTCATTACATGATGCCTGCTTTTTTATATATGCCAGACTTAATACTTACAAGTTCCGAGGCCCTACTGGTGTGTAGAAAAGACTTCCAAATTATATCATAAAATTTGTGAAACTGGAGATGGTGGTAAAAATAATACCATTGTGGGCTAATAGCCATTACAGTCATGACCTTGTAAGATAAGGTCTTCTTCCTAGGAGTGAAGGTTCCTGAGCTGAAGATAGTATCTCATTATTAATGTAAATATTTTACAGGTACGTCATTGAGAGCTGAAGCTCTAGTCTAGAGAACTCTTGAAGTAGTAAAAGCATGCGCATTGAAACAAATGTGTCATTAAAAACATGAAAATTATATACATTTATACATACATGTATATTATTTGATAATTTTAAAAGAAGAAGAGGAGAGAAAATACCATCAATCTCATTATAAAAATCATTACTCTTAAGAGCTAGGGCCTTTTTTTTCTTTCATTTTCTTTCTTTGTTTTGGCATAGTATATAGTTATGAATTTCATATTGTTGTAATTATTGACTATAGTCATTGTATTTTATTTATTTTTATTTTCTTATTAAATCATAGCTGTGTACATTAATGTGATCATGGGGCATCATACACTGGTTTTATAGACCATCTGACACATTTTCATCACACTGGTTAACATCGCCTTCCTGGTATTTTCTTTTTCTTTTTTTTAGGTCTGTTTGTTCTTTTATTTTAAGATGCAATGACATAATGTACTTACAGGGGCACTTTCTAAAATAGAACACTGTATACATACAATATTTTAACATCATTATCATAGATGTATTAGCTCCCACGTGGAGAAAAATAGAAATTTCTGTATTCATCTGTTTATTATTCATGCAAGTATACATTCAGTGCTGCCTAGATACTGTGTACTTGCTACTTACATTATACCGGAATCCTAACATTATACAGCTAAACTCTTCCTCTTTATTACTGGCATAATGTTATTCTTTCCTATTGCCTTTTTCTTTGCATTCTTACTATTCTTTTTTTTAATTAATATTAAATCATAGCTGTGTACACTAATGTGATCATGGGGCACCATACATTGGTTTTATCAACAGTTTGACACATTTTCATCACACTGGTTAACATAACCTTCCTGGAATTTTCTTAGTTATTGTGTTAAGACAATTATATTCTACATTTACTAAGTTTCACATGTACCCTTGTAAGATGCACCGCAGGTGTAATCCCACCAATCACCCTCCCTCTGCCCATCCTGCCCCCTCCCTCTCCCCATTCCCCATATGCTTAGGTTGTAACTGGGTTATAGCTTTCATGTGAAAGCCGTAAATCAGTTTCATAGCAGGGCTGAGTACATTGGGTACTTTTTCTTCCATTCTTAAGATACTTTACTAAGAAGAATATGTTTCAGCTCTATCCATGTAAACATGAAAGAGGTAAAGTCTCCATCTTTCTTTAAGGCTACATAATATTCCATGGTGTACATGTACCACAATTTATTAATCCATTCATGGATCGATGGGCAATTGAGCTTTTTCCATGAATTAACAATTATGAATAGGGCTGCAATAAACATTCTGGTACAAGTATCTTTGTTATGGTGTGATTTTTGGTCTTCTGGGTATATGCCTAGTAGAGGAATTATAGGATTGAGTGGAACCAAGAGATGAATCCAGCTACTTACTGTTA
>CAUYPK010087719.1:0-129910 GCA_963574355.1 Loris lydekkerianus | reverse complement strand
TTTTTTTTTTTGATACAGAGTCTCTACCCTGGGTAGAGAGTGATGGCATCAAAGCTCACAGCAATCTCAAACTCCTGGGCTTGAGCAATACTCTTGCCTCAGCTTTCCCAGTAGCTGGGACTACAGATGCCAGCCACAACTTATAATAACATAGAAAGTTTCATTCCTCAGTTTCATTAGCCACATTGCAACTGCTCGATTGCCACCTATATGACAGAACAATTTTATCATCAATAAAAGTTAGATTGGATGGACATGCAGCTGTGTGCAAAATTTTTACACTGATGATAGAACCAAAGAAAGTGAGATGAGAATCAAATTTGTTATGAAGAAAATGACTTAGGTCTGCCTACTGTTATCACATGAAATAGCAACCGCGGACCTCCGACTTAAAAGGCCTGCTCCTTTCTGTTGGGGTCCTCCATCTCCTCCTGAGCCCAGGTTGGCTGACATGTAAACTGAAGACAAGCTGTGAGCCTGTTCACTGTGGCAGCCTCCGTTGATAACCAGGACTGTCCCTCATGCCCATGTAATGAGTACAACTTCGTATGTACCCAGACTCTCTCCCCTGTACACTAAACAGGCTGCCTCAATGCCACCCTTTTTCCACAATAATGAAAAGTGGCATATGAACCCAGTTTTCAAGGTGCTAAGCAGTAAAGCAAAGGAAGCATGACTTAAGTGTATTCCCTTACCCAGTTTTAGTTGAAAAATACAGAATTAATTAGTGGACACTTCCATGTGGATATTTTAGTATCTGTACTTGCTCATGCTATGCCCTCTTGGCAGGAACGGCTGCTTTAATTCTCTTTCCACAATTCCAAATCTCTCCACACAGAAATATCCAGCTCAAGTGTAACCTTCTTGAAGCCAATACTACGAGTCATACATCATTGATGCCTTAAAAAATGTAAGTCTATAACAGATAATTCAGAACTTTTATACAATTTTAATATATATCACATATGTATTTCTCTAACTCAGAAACATATCTTATACATACCATCCTTCACAGGGGGTAAACTGATCTTGACTTTAAAAAAAGCCCATGAATAAGTCTATCGTGTTGTATCTGTCTTTTGCAATGAAGAACTGGGAAATATTTAATTGCTAGAGCAGGGTACTCCAGTAAGAAAGATGGATTCTGGTAGACCTTTGGAGGATGTGGCCTTCCATAAGAGCCTGGATAGTTCATTGTGTAATAAAGTTGCAGACAGAGGTTTAAATGTGGTGATAGAGGTTTGTGGAAGTTTAGGATGACTTCAGTTTTCTCAAGGAGATGAGAATCAAGTTGGCAAAATGAGAGGAGGGATGAATGAAGAGATTATAGAGGTTTTTAGGAAATCAAGAGAAATTGTAAGTCTTCTTAATAAGTGGGAAATGCAATGGACTAGGTAGGTGCAGCATTATCACTACAAAGTGAAGACAAAAGAAAAACCAGAAAAGTGAAAACTTGGGAGGATGAGCTTGCTGGAGTGACTGAAGCACTTTGAAGATGGTTTATTAGAGGGAGCATGAGAGGAACCCAGTACTGTGGATGGAAAGTGGCCTCTCCAGCTGCCAGAACGGAGCAGCTGCAGTCAGGAGCTGAGTCAGGATGGAGGGGAAGGTCGCTGTGAAACATGGTCATTGATGGATCATCTACCGCAACCATGAAATCACCAATAATTATGACAAGAATGGTGTCAAAGAGAGTAACGTGGGTTGAGACTGGGAGTATGAAGGAGTGTGATCTGGGTGGGGGTGAGGGGTACAAAGAACAGTAGTGTTTCATGAATGTTTCTGAAATGTATTATTGTCAGGAGAGAGCAGTGACATGACTGAATGTGCACAGAAAAAGATGAAAACAGATTTTTGCTCATGATTGACTTTTGTGTTTTTGGTAAAAACTATGTGTGACCCTTTAAAAGCATGTCAAATAAGACTGCTACCTTCCTGTAGAAATTTCTAGAACTTAAAACTTCTCTCAAAATAGTTTGTGCCATATGTGACTTGGAAGGCAGAGGGGGACATTTAGAATATAATATGTAATTAAAAGAAATATTTAATAATGCTGCTTTTTATGGCCAGGTGCAGTGGCTTACACCTATAATCTCAGCCCTTTGGAAGACTAGGGAGGGTGGATTGCTTGATCTCAAGAGTTTAAGACCATCTTGAGCAAGAGTGACACCCTGTCTCTTCTAAAAATAGAGAAACTAGCTGGTGTTGTGGTGGTGCCTGTAGTCCCAGGTACTCGGGAGGCTGAAACAAGAGGACCTTCTAAACCCAAAAGTTTGAGGTTGCTGTAAGCTATGATGCCACATCACTCTACCCAGCATCAGGAGTAAGAATCTATCTCAAAAAATAAAATATAAAAAAAAAAAAATGCTACATTTTATTCATCAGTAACTGGCTACTTTAAAAGGGTGGCTCTGAAGAGGAAGCATTTGTTCCTGATTTAATGTTTATCAGCCCACACTTCTCCTGCCCATCCCATTAGTCATCTTGACTTTAATGTGTTTGTCTTCTTAAAATATGGAGGGGATAAAAATTGATGGCTCCTCAACACATATTAAAGGGCAATTTCAGATTTATAGAAAAGAACAAAGAGAAACAAAGTAATGACCACTGTAGGCAACTCTTTCCTGCAGGTAAAATGAAATAATCTCTACTCACAGCGTGCACATGTGTGCAAATATGTGAAACATATGGACATTTGCAGAGAAAGGGGGAAAGAAAAGGAGAGGGCATATAACACAGAAAGCTGCTATGAAACCCTCAAAAAATAGTCAGGTGTGTTTACTTCTGTGTACATTTGTTTGTTTACAAAAAAGACATTTTCTATATCCTATGTAGGCACTGCTATTTAAAAATATTGAGAACTGGCAGCCCAGAATATAGAATATTCTATAAATTATGAATGAAAGAATGACTTCATTATAGGTGACGTTCAAATAAGCATGCCCTCATATACTCAAATACCAATCAAATTAAAAATAATGTTTTAGTGACACAGTAAAATACCTGCTAATCATGTGTTATCTGAATAAGCGTAGAAATGGTGTTCATGATGGTAGTTCTAGCTATGATGGAAATACAGAGAGAAAAAGATGATAATGACAATGTTAAAAAAAAATAGACAATGATGAGAAGCCTACACTTATCAGCCTCCATCTCCATAATATTTCCAAAGCACATACTGTCTGCATATCTTGACTCAGGAGAACAAACAACATGTACCAAATGATGCAGTGATGTGGAGAGAAATGAAGAAGAAAAAAATAGATGCAAAGACACAAATCTAAAAATTAATTAATGGAGATTTTACCTCTTTTATGTTTACATGGATGGAGCTGGAAAATATTCTTCTTAGTAAAGTATCTCAAGAATGGAAAAAAAAAAGTATCCATTCTATTCAGCCCTACTGTGAAACCAATTTATAATCACTCACACTTGCATATGAAAAATGAAACACAACTTTAGCCTGGGATAAAGAAGGGAAGGGGAGGGAGAGGGGAGGGGAGGAGGTGGGAGGGATAGTAGGGGATCGTAGGGGACCACACCTATGGAGCACATTGTAAGTATAAGTTGGATCTATCACGTGTAGAACACAAATGTCCTAATGTTATAATGGGTAAATGAGGTGAAAGCTATGTTGATTAGTATGATGTAAGCACTCCAATTTGTACAAGTAATCAACACATTGAAAATGGCATAAATGTATTTATGATCTATGTACAAAAGACTTAATAAAAAAATTTAAAAATTATTTATTTTACTTCTATTTTCTGTTATGCTTCACAGATTGACAAGAGGGCCTACATAGAAAGTGAGTAGCAGGCATCTTTGAAAATTCATGTTTTTAACTTGGTTAACATTTGTCTCTTCTTCCATAGCACAAAGAATTAGGATAAATGACTAACATTTTGTAAAAAAAAATACAAAGTAGCCATATTAAACTGTAAGACTATTATTCATAATAAATAACAGATACGTCATTTTGAAATTCTGTATACTTTAGATGATTCCAACTTCCATTAACCATTTCCAATTAACGCTGTATTATAACTAGAAATGCATTAATTTACAGACTGTTCATAAATGACAGTTAAAATAGGCGATTTATTGAGGGAACTCTTGGAAATAAGAAAAGACAAGCCACAGAGACTGACAGACAAGTGAATATGCCATAAAATATTTTCTTTCACAATTATAAACAAAAATAAAGCATCTTTTCCAGGGTAATACTTCAAATGAACCCATGCTTCTTGCAGTTAGAAATAAATAAAAAATGAGATTACTAGGTACCATTATTGCAAAAAAAAAAAAAAAAAAAAAAAAATCAATAAATTGTCAACATTTTCAGACCAAATGAGTAGGATAGCATCATAGCTGCATCCTCCAACGTGAAAGGCAGTCATAAACAAATGCACTTGGAGGCTGTGACGGTTCATCATAAGTGGCTAGCGATATTGATGAATCAGTATCCTGCATCTTGAGAACTGGACAATCCAATTAACTGAAGTTAAGTCTTAGATTTCTCTCTCTCAATGTCCTTTAACATTGATTAGGCAATCAACTTTGTTTTAAAATGCAATGGCATCTCCTTGTAGTTTTGAGTATTTCTGAGTCATCGGATACCATAAGACAGGCCTGAGAGTCAGTTCCTGCTATTTGGTAGTATATAATCCAAGGGGTCAATTTTTACTAATAGCATAACTAAGACCACAAAGTCATTATCCGAATTCAAACGAGAAGCTTTTCCTTTTAATATGTCATCATCCAATCTTAGAAATGGGTTCCAGATAGTTTTTCTCATCAATCACTTGACACCTGATACATAATCTCTGAAATAGCAGTCTTAGATTTTGTTATGAATGTGCTCCAAATTATATATCCCATGAAAGCCTCTTGATGTTCCTAACATGGATAGGGCACAGTAGTAGAAAAATAAAATCATCACAAGAAAAGAACATTAAAAATAATTCTAGCTCTCGGAAAAACAGGAATTAGCTCATCTTTACATACTGGAGTTATTTTCTAGCTTCTTTTTGAGTGTCCCTCCTTCTTTTTCAACTGCTTCCTCTCTCACCCAAATATGCATGCTGCTCTGAGCCTCTGCATCTTTCTCCTCTCCAATATTACAGATTTCCACCTGTGTTTTTGGAGCTCGTGAGAACAGCCTTTCAGCACATAGTCAGTCAAGCATCCTCTGAACACCTATTATTCACCCAGCACCAGGAATTCTTAAGGTGACTACAACACTAATTCAAGGGCTAAAAGGAATGGGTTTCCAGGTACACGGCAAGAATGGGCAACAGCCTTCATTTATACTTGGTATAATTCTAAATGAACAAGCTCAAAAAAATGTTTATTTTGAAATACGATGCCTTGTATTTAACAATACAGAGTTTAAAATCATGGGACAAATGATATATACTATCCATCATTTTCATTAAGTTTATTTCTCAATACCTTTTGGCCTTTTGGCTAAGATCAAATAGTAAATTGATTTCTAAAAGTTTCATGCAATTCGCCTTTTATATTGTTCCTTTCTTTTTAAAAACATGAATTTAGTTATCACATACTTTGGGGAAAGAAATAATAAATTATCATGCTACAGAAATTTCTTTGACCAGGAGCAAAGACTTATAACCTTAAGAGTTTTATCAATTCAGAATATCTTACTGACCTTTAATGACCAGAGACTATCTAGAAAATATAAGCTTAAGGAGATTTCTGACAATGATTTCAAGTTATAGAGTCACTCATTTTTTCAGAAATACAATAAAATTGGAGGTTGCTATTGTCAATGGAAATTTGTACAATTTTATTTGTTCAAATTTGTAAACATCTGGAACCATCGGAGCTCATGGTATTAAAACATTACAAAATACAGTGACTGGTTAGAAATATGGTAATTAGTTCTACTTTCCTCTTGCTGAGTTTTATATGGTAATAAATGTTCCTTAAAACTGTAACTTATAAAACTTTCCTCTCTGATGTCAGTCTAATAACATGGATAAATATGAGTCTAAGTTGTATGAGATAAACCATTAAAGAACCAAACTATTAAATATTAGGTTTCTTATCTACCCAGATTACACATCTTATTTTAAAGATAATACATTTACATTGTCAATTTTAAATGGGAAAAAATTAAAACTATATGTACTATGTGATCTCAATTTTCTATAAAATGTACCTAAATAAAAATTTTGACATAGTTCAAATTAAATAGTTATAGACAGATGTAGATTTATGAGTGACTTTTTATGCCAACATTTTCCAGTTGTCTATAATTACCATGTATCATTTTCAGAACCAGAAAAACACATGTCATTTAAGGCAGAATAAAAACACCCTTTTTTTTGGGGGGGGGGAGAAAATGGACTAATCTCAGTGAAACACGAACATTTAGGCATGGTCATGAATTCTTCAAATAGATATACCCTATAGACACAAATGGAAAAATATTACTCTGAAAAACTCACGGTTAAGACATTTGTGGGACAATAAAATAAGAGATACCTAATGATGCCCATCCATCTTCAGTACCTGTAAATACACCAGAGGGACAAAGAAGGCACTATTAGAGGCTGACCCACTTAAAGGCAATCCCAACTAACTCAAAAAGGCCTGGAACTTGACCTGCAGCATTAAGAGCTTCTAAAATAAATTTCCACCATATTGGAATCTCCATTTGGTTCCCAGGTCCACAAACCTTACTCTTCACCTTGCTACCTAGAAGAACTTACCTTTATCTCTCATGGAACCAACCCCCACATCTGATTAGTCCATAATCCATCAATTCCTTCTCAATCAGTCTCAATCATAAAATATCCTTGAAGTCATATTGTTCTTGCAATCTGAATGTATTTAACAAAGAATGGCATGTTTGCTATGTTATATTTATCTTCTTTCTAAAAAGTTTTGTTTATATCAATGGCTTGCAATTGACAGCACGTTGATATTAATACAATACAGAATATATGTGTATATATATTTATGAATGTGTATATATCTATATACTTAGAACCAATCATTAATTAGTACTGATACTTTATTATAATTATTTTGTGTATTTCTTCTCCAGAAACCTACTGAGAAAGAAATATCTTTTTCAAACTTATTGAGCATTACTGGACCTTAATGAACATCTTCCTAAGATGTTGTCATATTTTTTTCCCTTAATAAATTGGAAGTTTGTACCTCTTGGGGAAAAACTATATACAACACTTCAGGGCAAGATGAGAAGTGATGACACGGGTTCAAAAGGACTTTAGGTGTATCTATTTCTCTATTAAACACTGTTAGATTTCTGTCACTTTGCAGACAAAATCTCACAAATATTATGTGTAGTTTTTATTGATCTTTTTTGGCCTTCAATTGCTTCAAATAGGGAGCAGTTTGAGGCTAATCAGTACCTTCAGGGACTGATATAAGAAATCTGTGCCTTAATGGGTCTTACTATCAGTGCCTTTAGAAACACCTTTATCAAATCATATAACATTTTAAAATTGTAAAGTAATAATATGTTTCATGGTCCCTTCTTTTAAGTCTTGTAATTTTGTGAATCTACTGAATTAGCCTATCATATATTCTGGTAAGGGAAATTAAATATAATATATAATTTTCTGCATTTATTAAAGTTTTATACTTAAAAGCTAGAGTGATTTTCAATAGGCAGATGATGTTTATGCATCATTACTGAGTGAAAGAAACATGGCCCAAGATCAAACTAATTTAGCTATAATTTGGAGCAGATGTCTTTCAACTCTCAATGCATTTAGTTAAGACAGTATAATTCAGCAGCTGAGAGTAAAGGGTAAGGGACTTGGTTGCCTTATTTGGCAGCTGTGTGACCTTTGGCAGGTTATTTGGCCTCTCTCTACCTCATTTTCATCCTTTGTAGAATCCCACAATTTTGTAAAGATTAAATGAGATAATCCAGCCAAGTCCTTGCCTGTTGCCTGTAAATAGTCAATAAATCTTAGCTATATTACTCTTGATACTAAAATTCTCCAGTAATATTATAAAGTTGGTTCAAACATCAGATAATTGGTACATACCATTTGGAACAAATATATCTGGAATATTTAACATTACAAAGTCTATTGGGATTGTGGAATGGTAATGGCAGTGTATCCCAAGGCATGGTTCATGGGAACAACGTGGTCAGTGGCTAAGTGGCCACAACTGCATGAGGCATTAAAATATAAATGATGTTTTTTTTTTAAATGCATTTATTAAAATGAGCTTGAAATTCTGTATAGTGTCCTTTTATCTTGGAAACTAAACCTTCACATGAATATATGAAAGAACGAGAGCTCATGGGAGATGCCTGGTTTCTCTGCTGCTTTCAGCATCTGGAGAATCCTTTCCCCCGTAGAACTGCTATTATACTCTTGATTTACATGTTCTCAAGACTTTATTCTCTGAGATCCCAGCAGACACCACACAATGTAAAAAATGAAGAGAGCCAAGTGCAGAAAAGAAAGAAAAGAATGATCTAGTTATGGGGCCAGGAAGGATTTCTATTTCTTCTGGGCAATTCCAGAACAGTGAGCAGGCCAAGCTGTGTGTGAACAGTAGCAGGCACGGCCTGAGCACCAGGGTGATGGCTGTGCTGGTGGGGGCTGTGCAGACTGGAGGCCAGAGGCCTCGCTCACTTGGACAGCTGATTGTTTGATTCAATACCGTAGGCCTGAAGCAATCACATCTTATATTTGCATCCAAGGACAGACCATACACTTCTATGGTTTTGGATACAGTCATCTAGGCAACACTTTGAGAGTTCTGGCACATTATTCAGGGCCTGAGCTACTATTTGTTAATGCATACGAATCATCCAACTAGTGGCTGAACATTGTGCTTCACAGCAACACTGTGAGGAAGGAATTATTATGCCCACTTTCATGAGAAGCAGATACAGTTAAAGATACAGTGAGGTCACGCTGAAGTTCACAGATCTGGCAGGTGACAGATCATTCCCAGGTGCACGTGATTCATGAGTATACTTTTCATTACACACATATGAACATACATTTGTTCTTCCATACCTTACAGAATATGGGGAAGAAAGGATGATTATACTCACCAACCTCCCTTACTTAGAAATAAGATAGCTCTGGTTAAATTCTTTACTTTTTAAATAATGATGTCAGCCACTTTCTATTTAGATAAGTATATCATAACTATATTACCCTTTCATGGTAAGAGAATTTTTGTATTTGAAGCTCTCAACTTAAAAGATGTGCTTCAATTTCTAATGTTTGTTTTCCTGATGCTTATGAAAAAAATTGTTCTGAGGAGACACGGAAGAATCTCTGAGGTATATATAGCCCTATTTCTCTAGATCAGCTATGGGAAAATTATAGCCAATGTAGCAAATCTGACTCATAACCTGGTTGTTTGAATAAAGTCTTATGGTCACACAGCATACCCATTCATATACACATTATCTGTGGCTGTGTTCATGCTACAAAGGCTAAGTTGACAGGTTGTGGTGGAGACTATATGACCTGCAAAATAAAAAAAAAAAAAATATTTACTTTGGCCCATACAGGACAATGCTGCCAATTTCTGCTCTGGATGATATTCTAAGTTTTTATCCTAGGAACAAAATCAGATGATCACAGTCCTATGTCCTTATAGACTATTATTTTCAGATGATCACTGTTTTATCTACATCTTTTTTACTGAGTTCTATGTTGCTATCACTCACAGGCTCACCTTAAACATAAATAGGAAATATTCCTGCAATAATTTTTATTGTATGCACTGCAGAGTACCTTTGAGGATGTTGTTAACCTCATCACAGAGCTCCCTATTAGAACAACATGTCTAAAAGCTGAAACACAAACAAAACAAGACAAAATACCTTTTTGTTTCCTCCTGAGGAATTAGTAAGCATTAATAGCATGGCCATGTAAATCTTTTAATACATTATTTTTCCTTAGATGCTAAAAAAAATTTAAAGATAATACTTTCAATATTCCAATTTTCATTCTGCATATCCCTTTCTATTTTCTAAATTTACCCTTGGTTTTCTTCTAGTTTCCTAGTGTCATTTCCTTTTTTTCTTGTTTCTTTATTCATTTTATGTTATTGCAATGTGTACATTTTTAGGCACATCTTATTTTTTTAAACTAAGATCAGATATAAATAAATGAGAGTATCAGTTATATAAAAAAAGACATGAAAGAAAAGACATTTGAACCTTTTGCCCCCATGACAGGAATCTATTCCTATTATTGCATCATGCCCTGACCCCAGGGTTCAGTTTAAACTTCTAGAAAATAAGAAGGAAAGAAAATACTTTGACCTCACAAAGACCTCAGCTGAAAAAATCTGCGGTTATCTACAGGGCTGTATCTTGGGGAGAGAGAGAACCACATTCCCTTAGTTAAATTAGAACACCTTCTAAGGTATGGCCTTCTCATCCTGATAATTTAAACAACTCTTACAGAGAGATCAAATGAAATTCATGACAGAGTATCTGCCCTAATAGCAGCTTTATATGCAGCACAACCTAAGTGGAAGAGGGTCTGAAGCCACCATGGAATTACACTTATGATACTAAAATCAGAAACGAGTAGGACACAGGCAGTTCAAGTCAGCTTTCTGTCTGACTGCCAAAAAAAATGTGTGGTTCTGTGCTGACCATTCTGCCCAGATGCTTACTTTTTGAACAATCCAGAATGTTTAGAAAGGGTCTACCAAATGCCTCAGACAGATCAACTTGGAGGGATTGCTTTGCCTTTTGCTTACATAGGTAAACAGGTAACTCTGAACCTCATCCTGAGATCCTAACATGATATGCAAATGAGGTATTGGTTTTTTCACTCCCTAGAGAATTTTGTATGAAAGAAGATTTTCTATCTTAAGAAAAATTAAATTCCTATTCCAATTTGAAAATTAGTATTACAAAATACAATTGAATCTCCCCACATTCCCTCCTACTTTTTCTGCATCATAATGGGAAGGTTAAATAATTATAAAAATAGTTTAAACAAAAAATTTAAACCTAATCACCAATAAAAAAGCAGAGCTTCTATAATGCCCACATTCTTCTGTAAATACTTCCAAAATTATCTGTACCAAATGCCCTCATAATTACCTATGGAATTGTTTATTTCCTCTTTAGTGTTCCTAAATTTTTTTTTTTCTAGCTGGGTGTGGTGGCTCCTGCCTATAATTCCAGCACTCTGGGAAGCCAAGGCACATGGGTTGCCTGAGTTCAGGAATTCCAGACCAGCCTGAGCAAGAGTGAGATCTTGTCTGTATTAAATATAGAAAAACTAACCAGGCAGAGTGGCGGGAGGCTCTAGCAAGAGGATTGCTCCAGGAGGCTGAAGCAAGAGGATTGCTCAAGCCCAAGAATTTGAGGTTGCTGTGAGCTATGATGCCAAGGCACTCTACCCAAGGTGACAGAGTGAGACTCTGCTCAAAAAAATAATATAAAATCAAAAAACAAAACTGCTTCATTCATAAACAAAACTAAGTAAATAAGATTAAATAATCTAGATTTTTTACTATCTTCTTTTATCCAATCTAAAAGAATGGTTATATAACTACAATGGTTACATATAGCTGGCATTCACTAAATAGAAAATGATCAAGCTGACAAGTTACCATGTGTTTTGATGTTAGGAATAGCTGCCCCATAGCTACCTCCTCCTAAGTTATTAATACTTCCTTGTTCTCCACTAAATTTACTTAGGGTTCAAGTCAAGCTTTCTACTAGCTAGTCATAAAAAAAAAATAAAAAAAAAAGTTATCTCTGCAGTATTTTTGCAACTAAGTTTTTAGGGTCTTTCATAAGGAAACTTTCATTAAAGTTAAAATATCCTAAATTCAAACTATTTTTAAATAAAGCAAGTTACCACGTAAGTTATAAAACCACGCCATGTTAATCAACGTTACACAAACAGCTTGGAAGTGTGCAGTTCCCAAGACAGTCTAATATGACCTCAAGAAAGATTTCTTCATAATAAAGATAAAAGGTGCCAACACAATCCATCCATAAAACAGAAAGTACAGGAAGTGCAGGAGCCACTTTACAACAAGCCAGAGGGGCTTGGTGCAAACTGCTGAAGTCTCCCCAGATGGAGTAATTAGGACATACGGTATCTCTAACATAGTCTTTACATAACCTCCCTTTTGTTGTGAAGAGTCAAAAGAAAATTCATCAGTGCCAGAAACAAAACAATAACTTTTGCCTGGAAAATTGATATAAACCTGGTAAGAATTTCATTACTGATCTCAAGGAGCTGAACATGCTTTGAAAAGTTATTTAGGGAAAAATATGTAGCTATCCTTCTATATGTAATAGGATATAATTTTGGGTACAAAATAAAATTTAATATATATTAAAAAGTTATTTTCAGAAATATATTTTCATATGGATTTTAGATATTCAAAAGATAAGTCCACTCAAACATCAATATTATTCAAAATAAGATGTCGAGGAACTATAGTTTTTAATTCTTAATATAGTCAATAGAAGCTAAAAATGTTTCATAATTTAACATTTCTGATCAGAGTAGGTCTTAAAGCAAAGGTACGCCATAGTAATAAACACCCTGAAACTGAGCATAGTCACTGCTACCATCATTTCTTGTAGCTCTCCTTGCTTCTACAACATATTTTTCCTACAATCTATTTTCAGTCTATCGACCAGAATCACATCCTCCAAAAAACAAGTCAAGTCCTATAAAACTCCTGCTACAAAGACTCCGCTGACTCTCTCACTCACAAGTAAAGCCAGCATCCCTTAATGATTTACAAGGTTCCACAGAGTCAGTCCCTCTCTGATCTCACAGCTGCCTACTTCTTCCTTTACTTACCTCTAGCCACACTTGAGGTTTCTTGCCTCAGGCCTTTGCACTTGTTCCCTCTGCTCTTCCCCCTTCTGTCTGAATAATGTACTCTCTCTCCTGTGAAGTCCAAGCCACATGTCAACAACACTGCCGGTGCAAGGCCTCACCTGACCACATTGAACATTGTGAACCCTCAGTACTTTCTGTTCCACCTCCTTCCTTTATTTTGTTCCATAGCATCTACCCCTAATACACTATGTGATTTATTTATTCTTTTTGTGCATAAGTGGCTCTCTTTCCACACTTTAATGTAAAAATCTATGAAGACAATGAATTTGTTGTGTGTTGTACACTGCTGCATTCATTGCATGGCCTAAAATTGTGCTGGGCGGAACTCGGTAAATATGAATCCCTTCATAAGCAAATGGGTGGCTGGATTGTAAATATGATCACTCTCCCTCCAATGCTCTCGTTCTGCTATTCATTAAAATGTTGAGGTAGGCAGAGCCAAGGACAGTCGTAAAGCACATCACCAAAGAAATGCTCCCCTCCCCCGCTTCATCTAGATGGTATCATCAACACCTGTTTGGTGGATTTCCCAAGCATAAATCACTCTGGCTTTCCTAGGGTTACTCATCAGCTCCATGAGTTTTTATCAAAGTAAAACCCTTATTATCTTAGGACAAAGTCAAAGTATGTACCCACTGCTATACTGATGCCTGTGACTTTATCTCAAGATGATATTATAGATACCTACTATATCACATTTAGTCATTAATTAAAATATACTACAATAATAAATATGTTTTCCCTCAAAGAGTAACAAAAAATCATAAACTTTTAAAGGATAGCAATTTTCTCAGTGTTTTCAACCCTTCATGTCATCCATCTATTGCTAACAGAAGCCATAATGTCATCCGGTGTCCCTGTTACTCCCTACCAGCATTATATATGAGAGAGATTCAGATGGAATCTTAAATCATTAAACACAGTCAAGAAGTACAGCTTGTTAGTAAAACTCAAAAGATCATTCCACCTATTGGTCACACAACATATCTGGCAGAAGGTATTTCTCCCAGTATTGGCACACTGTGGTGAGGGATAATCCTGTGCCAACAGCATCTGAATTCCATCTCTACCCTATGCCACCTGTAGGACCTTGAGCAAGTTACTCAACTTCATCTGCCATAGTTTCACTGTTTACATAATACGGATAAAAAAGAATATTTTCCTCATGAAGCTGCAGAGAGTACTAAGTGTCATAACAAATACAAAGGATATAATAAGTGTTTGCTGTTATTGTTACTGTATGTAAGTGAAAAGAAAATGGCACTATTGTGTTTTCTGTTTTCATGAACTTCCTTTAGCGACCTGATGACTTGCCAGGCACAGTGGCTCATGCCTACAATCCTGGCACTCTGGGAGTCCAAGGCAGGTGGATCACTTGCACTCAGGAGATTGAGACAAGTCTGAGCAAGAGTGAGACCCTGTCTCTAAAAAGAAAAAAACTAAAAATAATAATAATAAAAAAACCCATCATAATAAAATAATCATAACAAATGCTGTGTTGTGTATGAGTAACTCTTAATGTGATTGAGTTTACACTCTTACTAAATATTTGATTGCCACTTACAACACCAGAGAAGTTTGACTATGAGGCCTGAAATCCCTCTTTTCATAAAGTGTCCGTCAAATTGGGATACAAAAGTCTCTCTGGAAGTCAGAGATGAGATCCTGTTACACGTGTCTCTTTCCCTATTCGATTCCTTTGGGCACACTGTAGTCTGGACTACAGCCTGGCTGATGACCTCCTGTCAGCAGTAACGCCATGAAGCCCAGTTGCACACACCTTGTCCCTGCTGGGCGGCCATCACCATCAAGGAAAGACACTCATGCTGCCACTTTCCTCTTCTCACCAAACCTGGGCTCCACCACTGGCCCCAGGGACTCAACCTACTAAAGTTGCAGATAGCTACCAAGTCAGTCAGACAAACACTGCTATCAACCCATCCTGTGCCCAGAAAAGCTCCTGTGAGAGGCAAACATTTGCCGCTGTACTGTGATTAAGTAGGGTTATACTTGCACCCACACTCAGAAAGTGTGAAATTTTTTCCTGCTCAAGTACAACCATGGTGTTCACTGTACCTAATGCCACACATCAGCTATGCCCTCCTCCACTATGGAACAGGCAATCCTTGCGGTGACTTTTCCTCTGTTGGTAACCTTGCTTTTTTCACAGTACCTTACAATTGGAGTCCAGCACATATAACTCTACCTATCCAAACCCCAGATAGAAGTCATGGCGGCTCCTCCACTGTCAGAAGCATCTTGGTCTCCACACAAATCATGGAGTCCAAATGGATCTTGAAGAGGGGACGCTGCCTCACCCTACATGCTAGCTCCATGTGCCACAGCTCAGGAGAAGTGGGACATCCTGTGGCATGAACATAATGCAGGTGACCTCCCTTGACTATTATAAATCAATACTGTGTAACAATTACAAAACTGAATAGTGATAAGAAGAAATAATCACATTTAGAGCAAAATTACTTTCTCGGGTTGATCATTAATGTAAGCATTATATTCATTCATGAATCTCAAAAACTGTATTTTCTTCCCTTCATTTCAGATGCTTTTTAAAAATTAAATTAAATTTAACTTTTTTAACATTAACCCAACACATAAATATGGATAATATGTTCAGATGTGAGTATATATATTATATACATACATATATGTGAACTATGGAAATTTAGAAAATAAATTCCAGAAATAAAAATGTAAATTGCCTATGATCTACCAATACATATATAATCACAGGAAAAGACATCCTTTTCTTAACTTGAAATAAAATTATAGCATTCTTGAGGAAAAAAAAAGATTCATATAAGCATTTCATCTTAACTTCTTTTTATAGCACCAAAATATTATAATCACCAACCTTGGGAACCAAAAGATAGCTCTTTTGTAAAGACCTCAAGGCACATGAAATAACCATATCAGGGTTGAAGCTTAACTCAAAGTTTTTTCTTCCACTCAGCAAGCAAAAAGGGAATATAAATTAGGATGAGAAGCATTCCTTCACAGTTTTCTACAGTTATGTCCGAAGAAAGGAGAATGAACAGGTGAATAAGTAAGTTCCAGGGTTCAGAATTTAAAAAAAAAAAAAAAAAAAAAAAAAATCATGTAACTGAAAATGGAGAAAATGACCTAGGTTACTTTTACTTTATTACCCTATTATTCATCATTTTAAAAATAAGAAAATTAAAACATTTTTATGCTTCGCAGTCAATGAAAACTTATGTAAAGAAGTAATACGTACAATGACTTCTATGATTCTAAAAGTATTCCATTTAAGAACTGCCATTCAAATAAATTTGAAGGCATTCTTAGAAATTAAGTTAAAGAATTACAGGGTCAGATATTCTTAAGCTCTATAATAATACTCACTAGATAGTTCTAATTAGCTTACAATGTAAGAGATACTGATAGCAAAATTCTGCAAAGTATTAAATTAATACACTCCAGAAGATGATGCAGATGTAGTTTTCAGACTTCATAAGACTGCTACCTGGTTTATTCATTCACTGTTTTCTTATAAAAGTTACTGTGAACATTGTTAAATGCCTCCAGATAAATACCCACTTATTGGTACTATTAAGGAAAGCCCTCATTTTTGAGTCACAATAAATTTTTCACATAATCAAATTGTTGTGTAAATTTTAAGACACATTACTCAAAATGGGATCAGAAGCAAGATCCTGTTTCCTGTCATTTCTGTCTACATTCCTGAAATTTCCTTCCATATTAAGCAGTTTGGACCATAAAACCTTCACAACATTTTTATTTTACAGAAAAATAACTTCAAAATCACCATTTGTTCAAGTCACACAAAAACTTATTCAGAATTAAGATTAGAATTCTCAGTTCATGGATTTCCAATCTATTGTTTTCTAAGTCCAATGTCACACAATTAATGAGTGTTTCCAGGTAATGACAGAGTTCGGACTCAGTAGATAATCAATTGGTCAAAAAACAAGATGTTTGGTCTCAGATCTAAGTTCTCAGTTAGGTCTCATTAAAAAAAAAAAAGCAACAGGATAAGCCCTCCTCATTAATGTTTTAGAAAAATAAGAGTCACATATTTGAAATACTTAAAGACTATTAAGCAAAGATTATTTAAATGCTCAATTATGTTTTTCCAGCTGCATTACAGGATTTTTTTTAAAGAAAGCAATCAATGTTCTGTAGAAGACTTATGACAGCCTCTGTGAAGAAGTACAATACATTCACAAAAGAGGACACACTTCAGGGAATTGTCCCATGCACAGAGCCGTATGTTTCATGTGGGCATCACCATGGATCAGTACAGATGAATCTAAAACAGAAAAACAAGGCCACCAACGAACATAAGAAAATGCTTTGTGCTGTAATCAAAACCTTCTCTCACAGAAACACAAGGCCACCAACGAACATAAGAAAATGCTTTGTGCTGTAATCAAAACCTTCTTTCTCAGAGCATCATACCTACACATGGAGGACCACCCTTCCTACAGACTCTGTCTTCCTTAGCACCTCACATTCATTCACCTTTTGGATTAGACTATTCCATTCCCATTTCCAAGAAAGGCTAACAACACCTCCCGAAAGCCTGTGCCTTCAAACACCTGCTTGTTCATTTCTGATGAGAGCTGAAGCTGGGAATGAAGCCAGCCAAACCAGGGCCTGTAACGCTCAGCCATACAGCTGGCAGCTAGTTCAGGTCAGGGCTTCTTTGTGGCCACGAGACCTTGGAAGGCTATGCAGGGGTGACTCATGGTCTGTCACACTGAAGTGCCAGCGCTGCCGACTTCCTGCTGTGTTGCTCTAATCCTGTACTTGAGCAGCTCCCGTTCCCAGGTTCTGAGCGTTCCCACCATTCTCCACTCCACTCACCTCCTCCTTGCTGGTGAGTTTTCCTGTCCTGTGCTAGTTCCATTAAGTTGGATCCTGTAACTGAGTTTTTCAGTCTCTTGGTACAAGCCTTGCCACTTGCCTGAATATTGAGTTTCATGTCATCACCTGGATATTCTCCACATCTACTCCAATAGCTTGACGGCTTTTGGAATTGGGCCCCAGGAAGTTTATCCCTGCAGAGCTTGTGCCAAGATTGCCTGTGAGCTCTATCTGGGCCCTGTGGCCATGTTATCTCCTTTCAATGCTTCCCCTGCCATGGTGAATAGGTTTCTGAAGGCAGAATGGGGACAGAATACCCCATTATTGGCAGGGGATGGCACCCCCCAAAAAAGGGAAAATTAAAAAATAAGCTGAAGGAGTTGGAACAAAGGAAAGTCAGCTAGTTTACCTTTGAACTAGCCACTACTAAATTTCTTATCTCAACAAGTTTCTGGCCTTTCCTGAAACTCTGGCCTACTAAGGATACAGCTTACACAAATACCCCCACTAAGTCTGTGAAGACTTTGAGGAAAATAATGGCCATAAAAGAGATTATGGTAAGATCTAGGAAAAATACACCTTCTAGGTCATTTCCTGCCCATTAAACAGACAAAACAGATGCCCATTGTGGAGATTTGCATTTGACTGGGTCAGAGTCCAAGGGAACAATGCAAGCCCTGAAATATAGGTAGGAGGGCTTACATCCCTTACCTTAGAGGAAAATTCTCTGTGGTGATGACGAGAGAAAAATGCCTCTTTCCCACCCATTCCTCACAGGAGATTAGTGCCAGTGGTGTTTTACTTCACAGTGAACTAAGGGAGCTTAACACCTCTCTAGGAATCTGTGTGTGTGACTCCAGACAGGAGGCTGCCCCCACACAAGGCTCAAGTTTCAGATTCCTCAAAACTGTTCAAATCCTTAAAATTAATAATAATAATAGGAGCTGATATGCTCACTCAGAGAAACTACTGATATCTTTGTTCCCTCCTTCAGATTACCACCTGGCAGATAAATTTCATAAAAACTGAGTAGAATAGAGACTCAGGGCCACTCGCCAGAACCCACAAACTGGCAAGTGGTCCCCTGAGCTCCCATCTATGAAAATTTTATTCTGTGTTTATACTGTGTTTTCATGTCTCTTTCTTTATCATTATTCCTAACTTTATATTTCTTGAGTTGACTGAGCCAGTTTCATAGGTCTTAGCAGACCCTGCCCCTGGGGCAGGACCCCAACAGGTTTCTGGACTTGAGGGCTCATTTCCCTCCCACCAGCCTGCTGGACTCACCCAAGTCAGTCCTGTGCTTTTGATACATGAGAGCCTCCCTGCACCAGTCTGGAGGCTACAGCCTCCAAACACAGAATCACATCTTAGTTTCCATCACATCCAAGTGCTCTCATATCAGGACATTTACATATATTTGAAGTATATCACAACTAAATGCAAAGTAGGTTGATTCTTAGTCCCCATAGAGTAACATAGAAAAGAAAAAAATCAAAATAAAATAACTGTTTTGCCAAGCACTATAATAAAAAATTAATAAAAATTATGACTTCCCTCATTCTGTGCCCAGAAAATGATGTAGATAATTAGGTATCTGATTTCTTGGATGATTTACTCTTGGAGATGATGTCCCTAAGTGATCTCTCTCCTCTAACCAGCTTGCTATCTCATTAACAGAGATAGTGACCAGAACACACTGTCTGAGTCTCAGTTTAGGCCAGGTCCTCCCAGCACTTTCCTCAGGTATGTGGCAGATATTCAGAGATCACCAATTTTCAGGGATAACTATCATTTAATTTTCAGTATTTCAAATAGCTGCATTGGCCCTGTATACTTTAATGCCTAGGTGTGTGTGTGTTTTAGGGGACCTAAAACACCACCTTTAAAGTATTTTAAATAAGTTCCCATGCAATTTTGAATTGTCTATGCATTGCTTTTTGAAACCTACATATGGCCTCACTATGCATTTTTTGGTATGACACGATTATATGATATTCATGATATGGCTTGTATCAGTGGGGAAAAAAATCTACCAAAGTATATAAATTTTGAGCAATTCTGCTGCACTAATAATTATGCTACCCATGGCAAGGTAATTCCTTTGGATATAAAATCATCTTCATATATTTTATCCCCACCCTAAATTTCAGAAAGTCAGCCTCTTTTTGGTCTCTTGCATCTGGACAATTTTGTGATACTGGCAAAAAGGAGAAGTTGCAATTAATATGCCAGAGAATTCTGTGTGGTGGTGTGAGATGATGGTGTCAGTGAGGGCAAGTAAAGAGAGGAAAGGTTTTGTAAGATAGAGAAGGGGCCAGACTTCTAGGGTTTCCACAACTCACAGGATTCCACCTGTGTTCACTGGTTCCTTCTAACAAACCAGAACTTTCTAATTTAAATGTTCAGATTGTGACACCAACATGCATATAGCACCAAGAGATTCTTAATTTTTTCAAATCGCCACATATAATTGCACATATTTATGGTACACCCAGTGATATTTGGTAAGTCTAGTGATCAGATCAGGGTAATTGGCAATCCGTCCTCTCAAACATTTGTCCGATCTTTATGCTGGGAGCATTGAATAGCCTCCTCTGAGCTATTTGAGACTGTATCTTAATGTCCTACAGTGCTATGGCACACCAGAACTTATCCTTCCTATCTAGCTTTAATTTTGCATCCTTTAATAAATCTCTCCCTGTGTCTCCCTTCCCCCAATCATTCCCAGCCTCTAGCATCCTCTGTTCTACTTTTTACTTCTATGAGATCAACTTATTTGCCTGGCTTATTTCGCTTAAGACTGTGTATAAACTCCTCTAGATTCATCCATGTTTGACATGAATGACAGGATTTCATTATTTTTTTATGGTCTAGTAGTATTTCATTGGGGGATAGGGAATGTATGTGTGTGTTTGTGTGTGTATCACAATTTCTTTATTCATTCATCACTTGTTGAATATCCAATGCTACAGTAAACACCAGAGTTCAGACGCTTCTTTGATATGCTCATGTCCTTCCCCTTGATAAATGCTCAGTGGTAGGATATCTGGTTCACAGAGTACTTCTACTTACATTTTTTTGAGAAAACTCCATATTTCATATTGTGGAACTCCACAAATTCATATTCTCACCAACAGTGTATATAATTTCCCTTTTCTCTGCATTCTCACTAGCAGAGAATTTATTTCATGTCTTTTTGATAACAGCCATTTCATGTCCTGAAGCATTGCCCATTTTCTTCTGGTTGTTTCACAGCTTCAGATTTTACAATTAGGTCTTTGATTCAGTTTGAATAGAGTTTTGTATTGGGGAGGCTCTAGTTTCATTCCTCTGCATATGGATATCCAGTTGTCCCAGCACCATGTATTGAAGAGGTGTCTTTTCCCCAATGAGTGTCCTTGCCACCTTTCTCAAAAATCAGTTGTGGTTGTTAATTTCTTGTTGGTTATTGTGGATTCTCTTCTGGGTTCTATTTTCTTTTCCGTTGGTCTGTGTCTGATTTTATGATGTTATCATGCTGTTTTTGTTACTACAGCTTTGCAGTTTATTTTGAAATCTTCAGCTTTGTTCTTTTTGCTCTGTGTGGCTTTGGAAATACAGGTCTTTAGGGGTTTCATAGAAAATTTGGGATTTTTGTTCTATTTCTGTGAAGAATAGCATTGGCATTTGGATAGGGATGCTCAATTTGTAGATCACTTTGGTAGTAACAAGAGATTTTTCTTTTAACCTTTTAGGTTTAGCATGAGAGGAAAACAGATGCTCTTTCATGTAATATTGATATAATTACTCCTCAAAAAAGAGTTGTTTCTACTTATAGATTTATATTAACATTCATGTAAATGATTTTATTTGTTGCTAAATATCTTGCCACTCAAAAATGTGAATAAAATGTGGCTGTTGGTTCTTAGTAGACACTGAGCATTAAATAAATGTTTACTAAATCAAATACATTACAATATTAGCAATTAGACACATTTATTTGGAAGGTAAAAGTAAATTTTATATATCTGTCTACTTCTGACATAAAACCAATTTTTTCTACAGAATAGTATCTTCTAAACCTTTTCTCTTCTACATAAACTTCATTAATAGAGTTCTTTTTAGATTTAAATTACTTTCTAACTTCATTACTTGTCCTGCGTACACTCTCAAAAATCTGCTAATTCAAAAGAAGCACTCAAGCATGGATTTGTGTCTCAAGGATCAAGAAATCTTATGAGAAACAATAAGAGGCTTTGTCAGGTAGTAAATGAGGAAGAAATTTCTGCAGTAAGGAATAAACTATGTTCAATTTTAACACGTAAAAGAACATTTCTTTCACTTGCACATGATTCAAAATCCAATCACAAGAGTGAAGATCTTTAAAATTGAGATGTCTTTTTTACAAGACAATCGGCATTCCAGAAGGCAGTGATGGTAGCAGCAATTGATATTTCCACCCAAGGAAAACTCAAGTCAAAACAAACTGGACTACAAAGAATCCCCTACTTCTCCTTGTATGGTTCCAATCCATATAAATGGTTTAACCTAGTTTTACAAATTCGACACTATTGGCATTTTGGCTTGGATAATTCTTTGTTTTGGAGGCCTGTCCTGTACATTGCAGGACCTTCACAGTACCCCTGGGCTGACCCACTAAATGCCACTAGCACCTTTCCTGCCCTTACCCCCAATCCCCATGCACAGCGTGACAGTCAAGGTTTCCTGACATCGTCAAATGTCCCCAGGAAGGCGACAGTCCTACATTCTCCTCCTGAGAACCACAGCTTTAACCTCATTCCCGTCTATCTAGCTCTTCAGTGGCACTTGTTTCATACAGCCAATTGTTGAGCGAGAAATGATGTGACTTTTAACATTTTTGAAAATTAAAAAGGTGCAAAAGCTGAACAATGTCTTTATATTGGTATCTATAACTCAGGAAATGTGTCAAGTCCAGTGTCATGAATGTTACTTGGATTTTTTTTCCCATCCAGATAGAGTGCAATTTGCTGATTAAAGGAATGTCTGTGCTTTCAATCAGGCAACTGGAATTCAAATTTCATTTTTAACATTTAGAAGCTGTTTAATTGTGAATTTAAGTTACTTAAATTCCTGATACTTCAAATCTTCATATTATAAAGGCAGATAATAATAATATATCTACGTTACATTGTTATAAGAATTAAATTAAATAACATCCCTTCACAGCAAGCCATATATTAGAGAACCAATCCATTATCTTATACTTGTAATCATAAAATTATCAAAATATCCATTACATGTGTTCTGTTTTTTGTTTTAAAATACTATGTAGCATATTTATTCTTTCAGCTTTTCAAAAATTAAAATAGGACTATATCATTTGGAATATCCTCTAGTTCCCTAAAAAGTGAAATTTAAATTTATTTCAGCTTGCCTTTGTGCTAGCATAAGACAATAGGGTAAATATAATTTTATCACTCATTTCATTTTCATCTCTAAGAAATGAGATGACTATAGTCTCTCTAAGGAAGAAAACACATTTTCTTTTTTTGGTGATGAATTTCTTTACCCTTGCTAAAAAATTAATTGGGCTACCATTTGTCATAAACCCATCCTGCTCCATTCCTCTTAAGCAGTTGTGTGATACTCAGTGACTCACAAACCTGTTCAATCATTCCTCACTTTCAGGTGACAAAATGAGGAGAACAAAAAATTAGGGTATGGCTTATTCCTCAGCCAGACTGACATTCTGCTAAATAATGTCCAAGATATCAGGTCTCAAATGTTACTTCTGTAGGAAACTCTTCCCTGACCTTACCTCCCTAAGTTCCTTTTACAGTTAGATCCTTCTCACTTTACGGTTTTCCTGCATACACTTTTCATAATGAAATATCATATCTTCAGGTTAATACACATTAGCTCTGGTATGTATATGGCTCAGCATTCCCAGACGCGGGATTATAAACCCTTCATTTACTCTCAGTTTAGCCAGGTTGCTGGTCTCATCTCGCACTGCTCTCCACAGCGCTGGTGTAAGCAGCTACATTTCCAATTGCATGTAGCTAATTACTGAGACACTTGTCACTTATAAATAAACCTAAATCCCAGCAAGTAGCAAAAACGACAGACTAGCCCTTTATGTACCCAGTCTATCTAATTTGGAAACTTTCCTACCGTACTAAATCTGAAGATGAAATTTACATTTATTTCAGCTTATGTTTAAGTTAAATTCCAGTATGAAAAAAAAAAAGGAAGATAATTCTACTGAATGTTCCTGTTTCCTTGATCATCAAGGCTTCTATAACCTCAGTATAATCAATTACCAGTAGCAAAATCAAACATGCTTTCTTATTTAGTTATTTTGCAAAGAACTAAATCTACTTTCCTAAGTCATCCTTTGGTCATTAAGCAGTTTTGGGGAGTCTAAATATGAGGAAGAATCTGTTCCAGGTGCTGGGAATGAAGAGGAGTCTGGTGAAGAAAGCAAAACACATCACGAGTAGTTTCAATAATAGAAACACAAGGTAGAGAAAAGAGGTGTCTACAGCCCAGTCTGGAGTTCAGTGAAGGATTCCTTGGGAAGATAAACATGTAGTAAGCCTTAAAAAATGAGTAGAAAAAGGAAGTAAGGATTTTCAGAAATAATAGTGGCGAAACTGTAAAGCAGGGTGCAGTGTTACTATAACTGAAAACCACTAAGAATTAGAAGAGTCTAAGTGTGAGAGGGAGAATCCCCGCACAGAGAGGTCTGCAGATCACTCACAGATCTGCTCATCAGACATCAAAACACTGTGGTGTCCAGGTATGTATCACCGTGAGAGATAACTTTTTTCAATTACGCCATGAAAATAGCCAGGCAGATTTCAGCAAGGAAGAGAATGAAAAGGCTATTCTTTAATAATTCCACTTTGCTGATAGTGTTAGACCATCCTGTACAGTATTTTGGAGAATAATCACATTATACAAAATGCAATGGAAATCCTATAGTTACAATATTTCTCATCGGTTCTTACCATCTAATAGAGCAGCAAATAGATGCTGCAATTACTTATTTATGTGAAAACTATTATTCACTTCATCAGATCAATGCTTCTTGTTCAGTGTTTTCCTACTGTTTTGCTTTCCACTCTTGTCTTCTTGTTTACAGAGGAATAATGTACTTGATTTTCCTAGATCAGTAAAATATTCTCCCAAATTATTCTACAGCAAAGGTATCTCTGGGCCTAAGTCTATACATATATTCACTATTACACGCATGTATGGATACAAATGCACTGCAACTTGAGATTCTGATTTTTCAACCATTAGCCCAGCTGTTACAGCAGTATTTTTAACAGTACCCAGGGGAATAAGTAGGCTTGATGTTTAATGCAAACCAGCTTGAGGAAAAATATGATCACTTCCTATTATATTACAAAGCAATGAAATAAAAAAGGAGTCCTCTGGGAGATATTTAATGTATATTGATAGAGTCAGTCTCACAGGAGGTTATATACTTACTAAGTGGAATACAGTACAAGAAAATTCTAGGCTTGTTATTTCCATCAAAATTATGTAGAATACAAAATACACATTTGAGTATAACTTGAAAACCTATCATTAAAATCAGTCTGCAAAGAAGAGCAAAATCCATATCCTGCTTAAATTATTCTACACATGTACACTTCTGAAAAGTTTTATACATGGGACCTTATGATAATATAACTGAAATAACATTGAGTTAATAGTAAACATATGGCCAGGCACTGTGGCTCATCCTAGCACTCCGGGAGGCCAAGGCAGACGCATTGCTTGAACTCAGGATTTCAAGACCAGCCTGAGCAAAAGCAAAATCCTGTCTCTAAAAAAAGAAAAGAAAAGAAAGAAGAAGAAATAGCCAGCATTGTGACGGGTGCCTATAGTCCCAGCTATTTGGGAGGCTGAAGCAGGAGGATCACTTTAGCCCAAAAGTTTGAGGTTGCTGGGAGCTGTGATGTCATAGCACTATACCCAGGGCAACAAAATGAGACTCTGTCTCAAAAAATAAAAATAAACAACAGAATAATAATAAATATATGTAAGTAATGTACACAATTTTAAGTGACAGCAGTAAGCTTTGTGTAGGTTCAGAAAGCATTACAAGAATTCACGGGGACCTTGGGTTCAACTGTCACGTCCACAAATCTTTTTTGCAACTATTAATCCAAACTTAAAACATAGGAAACATCCAATATTTGTGAAATTAGATTAAATGAATTCATTAGGTCAGATTGAAATTGATCTAAACAGGTTAAAAAGTTCAAAATCATCTAACCAACAAGTTCTTTTACTCTCCCATGACTCAATTTTCATGAACTGTTGGGGTGACATGCATCATATGCAGGTCAGCAATTTTTCAACCATGCTAATCATCAGAGACTGATTTTACAGAAGAATCTCTAAAAGATTCAACATATTTTTATAATAATGCTATATAGGAGTTTTTTTGTGTGTTTCTTTGTTTTGTTTTATTTTTTTCCAAATTTATACAAGATAATTTATTTATTTATTTATTTTTATTTATTTTTGCAGTTTTTGGCCGGGGCTGGTTTTGAACCCGCCACCTCCAGCATATGGAGCCGGTGCCCTACCCCTTTGAGCCACAGGTGCCACCCAGGAGGTTTTTAACATCTTAATTTTATAGGGAAATAAACTGAAATACAAGGAGGTGAAGAATCCTCTTATTAGTTACACATAGTAAGTGTGGAACTCAATTCTAGCTACATGGAACAAAAAGTAAATCTCAAGCTTTGACACAATAAAAGTATGGGTCATAACTGTGTAATAGTTGTGGAAGGATTGTCAGGTAATACAGAAAATAGCCACTCCTCCAGTGAGGAAGGTAAGAGGAATAAGAATTTGAATTAGGTCTGTTTTATGTTAGAAGTTAAGCTGTTAACCACCTCACTATGCAAATAATGTTAAAGTAACTGACTTGGTAGACATCAGCATCCTTTGAATTGTGGCACTTGAAGAACTGAAGGATAGAACAGTGGAAAAGTAAAACATTTAAATATGGGATTGCAAATGAGCTCTAGTGGTTTCTGCCCAATTCAAGCTACAATTCTTCTTTTTTATTTTGATTTACTTGTTATTATTATTATTATGTTTGAGACAGTCTACTCTGTTGCCCAGGCTAGAGTGTCATCTGATCATTCTTACAACAACCTCACACTCCTGGGCTGAAAGCCATCCTCTTGCCTCAGCCTCCTGAGTAGCTGAGACTATAGGTGTGTGCCACAACAGCTGGCTGATTTTTTCTTGCTTTCTTTTTTTTTTTTTTTTATTAAAGCAGAGACGGAGTCTCACTCTTGCTCGGGCTGGTCTCAAATTCCAGAGTTCAAGCAATCCACCTGTATCAGCCTCCCAAAGTTCTAGGATTATAGGCATGAGACCCTGAGCCCAGCCCAAGCTGAAATTCTAACAAAACACGCAAACCGGATCTGAGATCTTCTTTACCCTCCTTACCATATTGTAGTCTTCATTAAAAAAAAAAAAAAAAAAAAGGAAAGCACCTGACCTATAGATTCCGACATATTTGTATTTCTTAATCACCCAAAGAACCAATGGAAAGACATAAAGTCTAAGAAATTAAAAAAATTACTAAGACAAAATTACTAGGTCAATTTTTTTGCATCAAATGTTAACTAAAATATATTCCAGAATTAGGGTAATAAACATGAAAGGTTTAAAGGAGATAGTATATAAGGCACTGATGCTCAAATATTTTTTGTTTGCCTGTTTACATTTTTAAATTTTAAATTATGGATACATAAGAGCTGTATATTTTTATAGGTACATATGATGTTTTGATATAAGCATGCAATATGAATTAATCAAATCAGGGTAAATGCAGTATCTAATACTGCAGGATTTAACATTTCTTTATGTCAAATAATTTTAATCTATAAGAGTAAAAGAGTCTTAAATATATGAAATGACTAGAGAACAAATATCCAGTTCTCTGATAGTGTTAAGGTGGCAGAGCAGTCAAGATAAACATTCACAAAAGGAGAGAAGACGCTAACTTTCCTAAAGCTACATTGTTACTGGGTACTTCACGCCAGGCTTGATTCATTGCTTTCCAGCAGTGGATTAAGATCATCCATAGCTCTGTCCAGACTGAAATGTGAGAAAGATAAAATTCTGTTTCTGTACATCAAGTACACAAATGTCTTGCTTTTCATTTACAATCAAGTTTTTAAAAATCACGCAAACATTGATTTTTGTATTTTAGTTACTTTCTTTCAGACAAAAAAATAAATCTCAAGAAAATGGGTGACCATGTATCCATCATTTTGCCTTGGTGGTTTTCCTCTTAACATGTTCCTTGAGAAACCTCACACAGGGTAGTACAAACAAGGCTGCAGCTGTTCTCATCCTAATTGCTGTAGCAGTCACCTTTATAATGGTTTTGCATGTTTTGTGCTTATGCTTATGGTGATTATAGACTAAGGAAAATGATACAGTCAATATTACTGCTATAAATTTGCAAGAAACATGGGTTTTGTATGAAGCTTTGTTTTTTAAAACTCATATTAGGGCTCGGCACTGGTAGCACTAGCCACATACACCAAGGCTGACAGGTTTGAACCCAGCCCAGGCCAGCTAAACAACATGACAACTGCAAGAAAAAAACATAGTCGGGCATTGTGGTGGGGGCCTGTAGTCCCAGCTACTGGGAGCCAAATCAATAGAATTGCTTAAGCCCAAGTGTTTGAGGTTGCTTGGCATTCTATTGAGGGTAACAGTGAAACTCTGTCTCAAAAATAAACAAACGAACAAACCGTCCCCCCCCCCAAAAAAAAAAATCCCTCATATTAAGCTAGTATACCAAACTATACATAATTCTGAATGTTAGTAAAATAAGAATGCAATTTTCACCCATCTATCTATCTACCTATCTATCTATCTCACTTTAATACTCATAATAGTCCCATGAGTTAAGGTTAAGTACCTTGCTCAGGTCACACAGCTGGAAAGTAGTGGATCCTGCAATCCTGCACATGAAATTAGGTCGTGTGGCTACAGCACTCGTGTTATTACACTGTTATGTTCGCCTAAATTATCCTGGCAGCGTGACTTCAATAATAATCTGATCATCTGCAATTGCATAAGGAGTCAAATTTCTCTCGGTCTGGGACTGTGAACGTATTTTTCTACTTTGTATCTATCCATGGTTGCCTTTCCCATGGGCATATATACAAAATCAAACTTTGAGTTTGTAGATTTGTGGGGAGAGTTCAATAGTTTTAAGTAAGCTTTAAAAAATGCTCAGAGGGAATCATGCAACTAAGAGCTGTACAACATTTATAACATTTAAGCAGTTGAGAATTAGGAACTGTAAGACTTTAACATTCACACTGGCAGGAAGCCTCAAGCAGTGATGATAAAAGGCAATAAAATGATGCAAATTTAAGTGGACTAAATAGAAAATTCGGGAGGGGGGGAAATCTTTAAGCAAACCAAAGTACAGAAGACAATAGAGGTTGATGACATGGAAATGGTTAATAGTTTTATATCTACTGAGATCAGCCCTACTGGGGAGAATTTTCTTTTCAGTTCTTCTCATTCTTGGTAACATATTCTGGTAAGCTTCGTTATGATATAATTCGTTATTCGTTATTCTGGAATGAACTTCATATGCAGAAGGAATTTTATTTAAATAGGCTAGACATTGGGGAACTAAAAAATAGTCTAGCTATCATCCAACCCAGAAGGGAAAAAGTGAGTCCTAAAGAGGTTAATTAAGCTCACCTGAGGTCACTCTAAAGTTGATTAATGTGAACTTGAATAAGACAGTTATGTAGTGGCACAGTCTAGAGTGAAATGCAAAAATCTAACGTAGCATCCCGCAAAAGAACTGAAGAAAAGGAAATCTTTTTAAAATATTAATACCTCTCTTAAATTATTTTTAAAGTCAATAAGACATTATAAAAGACAAGAAATTGTAACTGTCATTAAAATATTGTATAGAAAATTGGTCCTTATGTCTATTCTAAACCTCTGATAATCCTCTGCACATTTCATAAGATTTGGAGATAAATCAGGTACAAATATTATCTTTTCAATGTCTCATACCCTGGGAAAATTGTAAAATATAAAATAAAGGCAATTGGAATGTAAAGTGTTTAAATACTACTTTGACTCCTAACAAAATTACTAAGATACCATCTCAGGCTTTTACTAAAGGTAAACAGGATGACTTGGTCCTGTGTATGAGGGCAATTAAAATAGAAAGCAATTATTTTTTATCTTTAGGAAACCTACAACTTACTTGGGTAAAAGGACATTTGACATACAAACATGAGGAAGGTTAAACTATGTAAAAAGCAAAAGATAATGAAATATAACATTAGCAAAGTCAGTTAAGTGCTGGAAATTTTTAAATGCAAAGATAGGAACAGTGTTAGCTGAAAGGAAGTAAAACACTGTGAACGAGTCTTCAGGTCAGATTGTTGACTGAAGCTGAAAGTCCAAAGGGGGGAAAAGTGAAAAATCTGGATGAGATTTGGGAAAGAAAGAGCCAAGCAAGGGATGTGCACAAGGTCATGCCGACCAAGCAGACAAAATGGACTTGAACGTCCATGATAAAGGGAACCTCTAGAGGTAATGACATGATGTGAAGGGCATTTGTGAAAGGTTGAGACGTGATCTGAAACAGAAGACTGAAGCTAGGCTAACGCTAGGCTAACGCATGTCCAGTGGGGTGAAAAACAGTGTCCCAACCAGGCACTCCTCAGTGAGAGATAAGGTGATTGTTTTGCAGAACATGATCCAGCATTTGATGAAGACATTCTGTCCCAACCATTTAGCCAATTTGTAGAAAAAAAAATTTTCAAATTCTTCATTGTCTTTGATGTAAAGTCAGTGTTTAGGGATTATATCTGTATGAAAAACTCAGTTTCCCAATTACCCGTATAGACAGTTCTAGCAATAATTTTTAGTTTTCTCACACCTCATCTCTTTTAAACATTCACATTCTTTGATGCAAACATTCTAGTTAATACGGATTAACTAGAATCGATAATTGATTAATGTGAGCTTGAATAAGACATTACAGATAGAGTCTTGCCCTCGTACCTTAATTTTTCCAGTTGTGACATCAAGTGATTTCATATGCCTACTTTAAGAATCTTGCTAATTTACAGTCTTGGATTACTCCTTTGGTCTGATGGATTATAAGGCGGTCTCAATACTTTTTAGACCTTACAGTTCTGTACTTAGGCCTCCCTTAAAATAAATTCAATGTCTATTTCACAATTTGTTATCCTTTTTACTTTGAGTTTTGGTGAGTCATAGTAACGGGTTGTACCAGGTACTAATTTCCAATTCAAAAATGTATTTAAAATATAATAGGCTGTTACAATTTTATGACTTACGTATAAAATTGTGTGCACTTAGAAAAAAATTATAAATGTTCACCTGGTAAGATAGATGGTTTATAGCCACATGCCAGGCATAGTGTTTTATTATCTCATTTAATTCTTTCCATCACTCCACTGTGTAAATATTGCATGTGTGTGTTTTTAATAGGTAAATGCACTGTGTAATTATTCTAGTTTAGCATGTAATAAGTGGAAGCAATACCCTGAGGCTTTTACAAGGGCTATGTGATTTAATCTCCACAAAAAGAAAAGAAAAAAAAAGCTGTATCTTTATCCTGGTTTCCCTGAGGTGAAGAGAAGTTAAGTAACTTGCATAGTCGATAAGTGGCAGGTCCTGGCTCAGAGGAATTAAGTGCCCGTCTGAATATACAACAAAGCTTAGGTTTTGAAAGACGACTATGACTCGAAGCCTTGTTCTTATCCACTACAGTAATTATCACCTAATCTGACTCCTGCCTCTAGATGTACAATTTTCTCACCACCCAGAACAGAATAAAGCTTCATTACTAATTTAGACAAGAGGTGGTATAAGGTCCAATGACTATTATTCAATTATACCAAAATGACTGCAGTCAGGAAGTTTATACCCTGCCACACACAAACATCCATGCCGGTCTTTCCCCGTCATCAGGATTGAATATTTCAAAGCAGTTTGTTTGGTTTTTTGTTTTTTTTTTTTTTCATTGTGAGAGACTCTCTGACTTTCTCTTTCTTACCAAAACTTTCACTTCAGTTACAGAATCTATACTAGATTATTTGGAAGAGCTAAAAGCAACAGCAACATTCTCATAAATACCTCAGAACAAGACCACTAGAGCACTTTTCTAAGACATGGGATCCTTTTTAATTTGGCTAGTCAACAAACATTCTACAAGTGTTTCCAAAGCGTATTTTAAATGCTGGTTAGTATGTTGAATATCAAGGATATAAACAGTTCTCTGAACTTAAGAAAATCAGCATTTTTTTATATTAAAATATTATTTATTTATTTTTTTTATTAAATCATAGCTGTGTACATTAATGCAATCATGGGGCACCATACACTGGTTTTATAGACCATTTGACACATTTTAATCACACTGTTTAACATAGCCTTCCTGGCATTTTCTTAGTTATTGTGTTACGACATTTACATTCTACATTTACTAAATTTCACATGTACCCTTGTAAGATGCACCGCAGGTGTAATCCCTTCAATCATCCTCCCTCCCCTCCCTTTCCCTCTTCCCCCTATTCTTGGGTTATAACTGGGTTATAGCTTTCATGTGAAAGCCATAAATCAGCATTGTAACAGGGGTGAGGAGAAGACAGGTGGACTGCTTTACACATGTTTGTAGATGTGCTGCAGCAAGCTGGGTAAGCAGAAAAACCCTGAAAACAAATCCTCAGATTTGAAGGATTGCTCTGCCATTTTATTAGCTGGTAAAACTGGGCCACTTACATAAAATCTGTGTACTTCAGATTTCTCATGCATAGAATGAGGATAAATAGTATTTACTGCATAAGGTGATATTAAGAATTAACCAATGTAATGCTGGGACGATCAGTAACTAGATATATGTTTTATTTATTTTCATGAAATATACTAAATAAACACTTCTAGAAACCCAAATGGCCAATGAATTATTTCTAGTGGACAGAAACAGGCAGCTTGTATCAGGGAAGGCTTTGTGGAGTTGTGAAACAGACCTGTGCCTTGATTTGACTGTATGGAGCAGAAATCTATTCCAGGGAGAGGGACTCTGGTAACTAGGATTTAGTAAAGTGGAAATGTGTGTATGGGCTATTGATGAAGTAGTGGTGTTCCAACATCATAAAACACAGGGTTCTAGATACAATGGTTTTTTGCAGGCGAGTCAAAGTAGTCAAAGACAGATCATAGAAACACTGAACAAATCAGAAGAGGGAAGAGCACAATGTCTGCCAGCGGGGAGCCTCGGATGCCAGCTGGTAATTAAATCCTAAACAACTTGAGGGAGAGACTCCAACTCTCAGGTCCACTCACAGTACTTGCACTAATTTGTTCAGTAGAACTGTGTCTTTCTCAGACTAAATGCTCAGTAAATGCCTGTAAAATTATATTATAAAATAAAGCAAAATAAGACAAACACCCAATGATCCAACTCAGTGGTTCTCAACCTGTGAGTTGCGACCCCTTTGTGACAATGAAAATACATCTTGAATATCAAATATTTACATTAGGATTCATAACAGTAGCAAAATTACAGTTATGGAGTAGGAATGAAAATAATTTTATGGTTGGGAGTCACCAGGACATGAGGGACTGTATTAAAGGGCTGCAGCATTAGGAGACATTAGGAAGGTTGAAAACCACTGATCTAACTTGTTATGTAGCTCCTCCTGAATCTACTCTGTAAGCAACCATTGAATGATAATATCTTGCCTTTACTTGATAAATCTTGATACTAACATCACAATTCTACAGTAAGTTCATGAGTTAACACTTCCATTAAATCCACATAGAATATACCATGGGGATTTTTTCAAATACTATCCATTTGAGGTGAGACAGAGTTCACACAAAAGCTTAATATAGACAATTTCAGCTAAATCATGCAAATGATTAAGCAATCTACAATCTTGCTAAAATTCAAAATAAAAATCACACCATTTATTTCAAAATATAAAACATTACATACTGTCTTAAATCAACTCTAACCTCATATTAGCAGTCAATGGCAACAAAACTAATTTATGTAAAATAAATAACCCATTTTGAATAAGTAGGCAGTATGCACCACACTTAACTTCATCAAGCATGGTGTACATTAATAGTTAAGAAGAGGTAAAAGTAACCGGGATGTTCAATTTCAAAGAACTCCATCCTGAAATAAATTATTACATAATTTATATAATAAATGATTAAGTATATGTGTGCATATATGTGTATACATACTGTACATATGTCTGTGGACACACATATATTATGTGCAAATTGCTTTATGGACACCCTGTATACCTGTGAAATGTCTGAACTCTCTCCCACCTTACATGGATAATATTTGGAAATATACCCATGGCATACTTGGCGTTAATCAAGTGGACGAGATCAAATAATGATAGGATATTATCACTTAGCAATTACTTAGGAGTATATTTAGCAGGAGCTATGTGACAAATTAGACAGTTGGCGCTTGTCTTATTTGCTTTATTTTCTAATTCTATTCAACAAGCATTTACTGAGCATTTAATTTGAACAAGCCACAATTCTAACAGGCAAATTAGGTGAGTACTATGAATGGACCTAAGATTCACCTTTTCTCTCTAGTTGTCAATAGTGACTGACTTTGTTTTATTCTCAATCAAAATCATCATATACATGTATATAACAGTTAACATCAGCCATTTTCACCATGTTTTATAAAGCATTACTTGATACAGTAGAGGATATTATTTGAAAAATAAAAATATCTGCAAAATGCACTATTATGATAAGATAAAGTCTTGAGAAAATAAAGTTTTCTTTGCCAATGTATAAAATAGACAAACAGTGCATTCAGGACTTATGCATGAATTTTATAAACTCTAGAACATAATACATAAGAGCACAGAATTTATTTCAGCATATGAACCCTAAAAGATGCTTCTTTAAAATAAACCAATAGTGATAAAGAATGTATTATATGTAAATCAACTCGACATTTTGTCTACTGAGTCATTACAACAATATTGCTTTCTTCCTAAGAATTCTGATGAAATCATTAAGTCTAGCAAGTATTTTCTGGATTTACGTTTTGACCACGCTCCCATTACTCACTAGACGAAGCAATGACACTGGAGTTGACTACATTGAGCAGGTAATAGCTAAATAATTTTTAGAAACAATGCAAAAACGTTTTTTAGTAAGTAGATTGGTGACAATTCACTGATAAAGACACCTCTGAGATTAATGTCAATTTTCCATTTGCAAACATTGAGCTATTTGTCAATGTTTTAAAATTACTGTTTCTGTAGTGGAGATATCTGAAAACAGTCTTCTGCAAATATTTCTGAGGCATACAGACCTTTGGCAATTTTATTTTACTTGCCTGCTGTAATGTACTGCTTCTCAAGGGTGTGACTCAAATATATATTGCTTATTGTGAAGGAAATCCCAAAGCCAAAATAAGAACACTTGTAGTATAAATACTCTGTAATAACTGTGATAAATACTTAAGCTCTACAATTTGGGACTCTACCGGGAGATGACAATTAAGTGTATTACATTGTAATAAAATCTTCTGAGTATTAACTAGTACTGTCAGAGGTGTATGCTATGAGAAAATAGCAAAAACATTGTCCCTCCAGTGGAAGGATGCTAATTTGTTTAAGATAGTCAGGGTAAATGTAGTGCGCGGTCACTTTGAAAGTTTTGAGACAGACTGTGCAATGGTCCTTTATGTCACATTGAATTGACAGTCGACAGATTCCTTTTGACTCCCCTGGGTAAGCTCCTGCTTTTTTGGCTTATCAGTGTTGCTGGGAGGGCTTCATGTGTTTCCTCCCATTCAGATTTTACATTTTTTGATTTTTATGTATCTCAAGACTTTCATAATGACCCACATATGCAGCATGTTTACATGCAACTCTTTCGGTACTATTACATAAACAATTACAATTTCTTTCTTTTTTCACTCTCTTTTGTTCATAGACTTTTTTTTTTTTTTTTTTTTTTGGAGCAGGTTTGGGGTCATAGAAGAATTGAACAAGTACAGAGTTCCTCTATAGTCACTGACCCGTCCCTTGGACACAGGCATCTATCATTATAAGATCATAGTGAGTAGTTTTACTGCCCTAAAAACCCTAAGTGCCACCCATCCACTCTCCCTCCCCTCAACTCCTGAAAACCACTCATCTTTTTACTATCTACATGATTTTGCCTTTTCTAGAGCTTTATATATTTGGAATCACAAAGTACGTAGACCTTTTAGATTTGCTTCTTTCACTCAGTAATGGTTCGTGAACAATTTGTTAAAAAGAGTATCGCTGCTCCATTACAGTACATTTGCTCATTTGTCCAAGACCAGTCAACTGTCGTTCTGTGGGTCTATTCCGGGGTTCTCTGCTCTGCTCCACGATCCATTCATCTGTTCCTTCACCAACACCACACTGTCTGGACCACTGCAGGCTTACGGCAAGTCTTCAAGTTGGCTTTGTTCTTCTCACTCAATATTGTGTTGGCTATTCTAGGTCTTTTACCTCTCCATATAAACATTAGAATTAATTTTTTAATATTCACAAAATAATTTCCTTAGATTTTAACTAGGATTGCAGTGAATCCATGAATCAAGTTAAGGAGAACTGACATCTTAACAAAATCAAGTCTTCTTCTTTATGAATATAGAATTTATCTTTATTTAGTTCTTTGATTTTGCTCAGAATTGTCATTTTACTCATATAAATCTTATACATAGTTTGTTAGAGTTATACCTTAGTATTTCATTATTTTGGAGTGATAATGTAAAAAGCATTGTGTTTTCATTCCAAATTTCATTTGTTCATTGCTGTTACAGAAGGCAATTGACTTTTGTGTAAACTTTGTATCTTGCAACCTTGCTATAATCACTTACTAGTTCCAGAGGTTTTTGTAGATTCTCTCAAATTTTTTACGTAATCATGTCATCTGTGAACAGATTTGTTTCTTCCTTTCCAATGTAAACACACACACACACACACACACACACACACCTGCTTCTTGTCTTATTACATGAGCTAAGACTTCCTCTACTATGCTGAACAGACAAGATGTAAGGGGACATCCTTGCATTTTTCATGATGGTTAAAATGCTTCTAGGTTCTCATCCTTAAGTGTGATCTTAGGCACATTTTTTTTTTTTTTTGAAATGTTATTCATCAAGCTGAAGGAAGTTCCCTTATTTTTAGTTTACTGAGTTTTAACAGGAATGGGTGTTAGATCTTGTCAAATACATTTTATATGTCTATTTATATGATCAGGCTATTTTTCTTTAATCTGTTGATGTTTTGGATTATACTAATGATTAAATGTTAGCCTGGGGTAAATTATTTTTTTTACGTAAAATAATTAGCACGTAATTATTTTTATTTATTGTTGGATTGAATTTGCTAATATCATATTGAAGATTTTTGCCTCTATGCTCATGAGAGATGTTAGTCTATAGTTTTCTTCTATATCTCTGCTTGGTTTTTGTTTTAGGATAATTTGGGAAATATTTCCTCTGTTTTTATTTTGTGGAAGAGATTGTGGAAAATTAATATAGTTTCTTCCTTAAACATCCACTGGTGAACCCATCTGTACTGATGCTGTCTTAAAAAGTTATTAATTATTGATTTAAATTATTTTATAGATATAAGACTATTGGGCTTGCCTATTTCTTCTTATTGGTTCATTTCGCCTATATAACAAATTTGTGGGTATAGAGTTGTTCATAGCAATGCTTCATTTTTCTCAGAATCTAGGAAATCTGTAGTGATGTGCAACAATTATGTTTAAATTCATTTCAAAGAGTTTAAGCTGTGTCCCACACCCTCATTTATAGTTAATTTCTACAAGGAAAACACATAAAATACAAGTCAAAACAACAAAAAAAAGGGAAACAAACAGCAATACTAAAAAGGCCAATAGCAAGTTTTCATCTTACTGGGTTCTCCTCAACAATTTGAGGTCATCTTTTATATCACTGCTTTCTTCAAAAAATCAGTTAGCCAATTTATGAATGTAGACTCAGGAAATATCTTCTGAAATTTACATAGTTTATTTTGTAAAAAGGGGCCATAGTAATCAATAGTTCTAACACAAAAGCTCAATAATCTTCATTATCATTTCATCATAAAATGTTTATATGAGTTGGGAGTTGGAGAGGAATAAGATATGAAAATATCTATAATCACAGATGATTTAAATCTATTGGGCCTTTGGAACATGGAACATTTCTTTAAGTCTGAGATGATGATTTGGTCATTGTAATTGGTGACAAATAATAATGAAAATCCTTCTTCTACATGAAAACTGAGGGATCTGAAAGTTGTCTGACCTTTAAAATGCAAGGATACTAGCACTGATCAGTGTAAAAGCAGATTATCCAGTAGAGAAAATATAATGCCTTTAATTTTATACTTGCATCTAAGAAAATTTAATTAAATTGGAAAATACATGAGGTGGAAAAGATGATAAAAATAACTGTGTCCCATTCTTTATATTAAGCAAAAAGAGATTCGCTAATCCCTCATGACCTTATTCACAACTAAAATGTAAGCATTGATGCTAGACACAGTATATAGCTCTTGACATATAAATGGTCTAGGAGGGCAAGCATTTTGGTTTATTCATGTAATTATCAGAAACATATAAAATAGCTTCAGGCACACAATATACATTTTTTGGTATGAATGAGTATTATATTGCAGTTAATCCTCTTAAAGTTACATAAAGTATTATTATTTGCCATGTACACAGGAAGGCAAACAAAAATCATCCACATGCCAAGAACACTAAACCAGGCATCTCCAGATCCGGGATTGGAGCCTAGGACTAACTCTGCCAAACAGAGAAGGCCGTCTCTGGCCTGTGCTCCGACTTGCTACTCACTCACCCAGCTGTGCAACAGAAATATACACAGATACTCTGTACACAGATCTGTACACAGATACTGTGCAAGTTTATATCTCTCTATATAATTGGATTTAATGATTCTTAACTAACTGTTCAATATTTTTTTAATGCCAAATTCAGGGTTATTTCATTTCTTGAGCACAAATTACAGTTCTTAAAGTTCTTTTGGATATAAACTACTGGGACATGTATGGATTTTCAATTCAATAGCTAAATTTAAAATTCTCTATCACCACATAAGGGTGAATTTCAACTAATGAACATAAAATAATTTGATGAAAGGTAATCATAAACTATTTCAAAAAAGACAAAACCTTTTCCCGAGTTTGCTTTCACATCATTGAAGATGACACTGAGTCACTTTCTCTCTACAAAATACACTATTTACAGCTTTTGTATTCACTTATAAAATGAAGGCAGAAAATTGACATGTAAGAACCTGGGATGAGCCTCCTTTTAACAAATTTTAAACTCTTTGAGCAAATATCATCATAGCATTTACCCGCTGTTCATTGTTTTTTGAGAGAAAATGCTCTTTGGGTTTCTCATCAAGATTATCAAATTTTAAGCCCAGAATTTCTTTTTTCTTTTGATTTACTTCTTTTGTGAGGACAAAAAAAGACCTTTCTAAATCCTGCTACTTTATTTTTAAGTAAACTTTCTTCTTGACCCAAAAAGGTTCACAGTTACCTTGACTTCAGTTCTGGACTTGCAGATTCATGTATTTCATCTTTGAACTCTGATTTATAGGTGTGGACAGGGAGCATTCTTTCCTTTCCTCTTAAGATTTCCTGGGTGAGATGCAGCACATGAGAAAGTGCTTTGGAAACTATCCAGCTTCACTGAAATGTAAGATGACTATGAGCCACCAAAACTTTACAGCCAGGTGTTATGTGACAACAGGGGATACATCCTGAGAAATGTGTCACTGGGAAACTTTGTCCTTGTGTTAACATCAGAAAGGCAATTTATAGCTTAATATATACCTAAGCTGTGTGTTGTAACTTATATATATTGACCTGGGTCACTATGAAAATTTTGACATACACAAAAGTGAAGAAATGTAAAATCAGCCTGCACAAAAACAAAGGAAGCCCTCCCAACAGCTCTGATAAGCCCCAGCAAGTTGAAATTTGCATGGTTGAAGCAGAAAGGATGCTGTCAACTGTTTCTTAGAAGCGAAATAATAGGCCATAATACAGTCTGCCTCAAAATTTTGGTACTGGCCCCCTTATAACCTATTGGTCACAAACTATAAATCTGTAAAGTATGTTACCCTACTGAATACTGTAGGCCATTGTATCACAATGGTAAATATCCATATATCTAAGCATATCTAAACATAGAAAAGGTACAGTAAAATTATGGCACTATAGACATATGGCACTGCCATCCAATATGTGGTCCTTTGTTGACTGAAACCTCCTTATTTGGTACTTGACAATACATGGGAATAAACAGTTTTGATCTGAGACACAGAGATATAATTCCCCAAACTGGGAGAATTCATATTTATAATTTAATCTGTTCTTTAGTTTTTTTCCTCTCTTGTTTGGGAAACATCCACCAAGCTAGAAATCTGGGAGATTATCTAAAACCACTACTTCCACTTCACCCAGATAAAACCACCTCCCCAGCTAGCAAATCTCCACCCTCCTGTATGGCTATATTCGTCCCTGTAGAGGTCCAAGATCAAAACCCTTGTTATGTTTTGTGAGGTTGTTTTTGATCTGGCCCCTCTTTAGTTCCCTGCTTTTCATTTCGGGATCTATGTTGACATTTGCACTTCTGTGAAAACATCACACTCTCTAGCCCCATACTGTCTGTAAAAAAGCCATGTAGACATGTCATTGTAGGGACCTAAGTGTGGTTGCAGTACCCCTTAGATCAAGGTACAATTAACACAAATGAGAAACCACTTGTGTCTTTTTCATACATGTTCTGATAGTAGACATCCAGCCCGATTGCTACAGAAAATGGAGAACTGATTCTAACTTGAATTTGGGATTAGAAAAAGAAGGGCTGAGTCAAAGACTTTGAAAAACTTTAAAAGATTGATTTGAAACCTATGTGTCTGAATGTCAATTCAATTGTTTTTATAAAGGAGCATTAAAGAAAGATATATGTGGCATATTGAAGAAAGGAACATAGCTAAATATAAATTTTATACCATGAAAATTTAGGGAAATTTGGAACATAGAGGAAAGTAAAACAACCTTTATCATCCTCAACTATAAAAAAAATGTAATTCCATTTATAGAATTTGCTGATACTATTTTAATATTTATAAAAGTGATGATGACAATAACAAGAAAGGCAAGTTAATATTAACATAACGTCGTTGTGTACCAAACATTCTACTAGAAGTTCTGCATAGATTATTTAGTCTAATTCTTAAAACAGCCCTAAAAATAAGTTCTGGAAATATCCCATTTTACGTGATCCTAATATTCAGTGATGTTAAGTAATTTGCCAAAAGTTTCATAGCTAGTAATAAAAAAGCTGGCTTAAATTCAAATTATGATTATTAAAATCACTCAAAAGTATACATATACATATATATGTATATTCACACTTTTTTTTGGATATAAGTTCTCATAAAAAGGTAAGCAGCCTAATTTTCCCCAAATATATTTTTTCATATTTAAAAGACTTTATATGAGATTTAATATTTGATATATATGAAAGGCATAATGACCATTTATTAAAATAGTGCATGCCAAATATTAATCCTGTGTAATGCTGCTCACATAAATACCCACTATCTTACTTGCTAATGCAGACTCTGTGTGTGTGTGTGTGTGTGTGTGTGTGTAAATATCTCAATTCCAAGGTCAATTTGATTGATGTCTACTTTGTAAAATCCTGGTATGTATAAACATCATATAGAAAACCCAATTAAGAGGCTGTCTTATAGGAAGAATCCATGTGAAATTTTGGTTCTAAAGATTTGTGACAGTATCTTAAACTTGGAAGAATTCTAATTAAGAACTTATTTTTTATATTTGCCATCTACTGAAAATAAGTGCTTTGAGTAGGTATATCATTTTATTTTTCTAAATGTTTTAAATTCTAATAACATTTGATTCCAAATTTCTATTTACTGATGAATTAATAATAAAAAGAGTCCACAGGGAAAAATGAAACAGAAGTCCTAGGATTCATCAAATTTAAATTGTATACAAGTATATACCATATTATAAACCAATTCCCAGACCTTTTACTTGTGAGAAATTTATGTTAAGAGACCTATCTACCTTTAAATGACTCTTAAATTAAAGAAAATTGTTCACTTATTATAACAGTTTGTAATGTTAAATAACTGGGGAAAAAGGATCGAGTAAATAGCTCAGATGATAATAACACTTTGATTTCCACTGACTTTTAGAAGAAAGAAAAGAGTTCAGAGACCGTGACTTTTAACATCTAGGACTAATGCTTCAGATCCAGTCCATGCCATTAATTTAGAGTTCAAAATTCATTATTTGGGTGATGGGCAGCCTTACAGCCATGACTCAAGTATTACAAAAGCAATCCATGTAACAAAAACATTTGTACTACCTCCATACCTTGAAATATCTTGAATTAAAATAAATGACTTGAAATTATTTCACTCACAAATTCAACTCAGGGTCCCTTTCCCTCTCTTAGTACTTATGGCCACGGTTTCTGCCCTGCCACCTTGTGTCACGTGTCTAAGGGTGGCTTATTTGCCTTTTTCTTTAAGTCTCTAAAACTTCTCCATACTCTTACCCAGGCTTCATATTGATTTATTTCTCTCTTTTCCCTAAGGATAGGGGCTGGACTAATTTGGCCTCTGTGCTCTAATTCCTTAGCTGCAATCCTAACACAGTGACTCAAGATACCGAAGACATCAAAGTTTCAGCGTAATGATCATTGTTCAGGATATTTACCATCATAAATAATTGTGTGTAATCCAACTAGCAAGTTATTCAACATTCCTTGGCCTCCTTTTCCTCATCTTATACAACAGGATGGATTTTAACTGGATTGCCTATTCTAGCCCTAAACTGTGTATGATGTCACATTGCAAATTGGCCTGGAAAACTCAGAATTTTAATTTTCAGTATTTTAAAAATCCATCATTGTATATTTAACAATTTATCATGACTCTGCTAGAAGATTCAACTCTATTTCAATATATTTTACTGAAAGTAATAAGCAAATATTTTTCTCCTTTTTATAAGTTCTGTTTGCAAAACGTATTTGGAAAAGAAAACAGCATGTAAGAGTAATTACCAAGTTCTACACATAAGGACTATATTTAGACACTCTAAAGATAACACCATTCAATTTTAGTAAAGAGGAGAAACAGAACATATTATGTAAAAATGAATGTAAATTTGATGTAAAACGTAAATGAATGAAATGTGAAAGATTTAGTAAAGTAGTAATATAAGCTTATTTCAAAATGTCTTGTTTGATTTCGCCAATTACATATAAATAAAATTGATCCCATTACGATACAGAAACATTATACCTGATATTTTCTGCAGTTATTTGGTAACTAAAATAAGTTCCTCAGCTCTAAGTTCCTATGACAGACAAAAATCTTTGAAATAGGAATGCCTTGTAAAAACTGCATATAGAGATGTAAATATGCAATACAAATCCTTTAATATCAGGCTAAATGGTTCTTTTAGAAGACTAAGAAATTTATTTTTATTTATTTATACTTTCATATGCCAAAGAATGAATAAATCTTTGAAACCAATGGCCCTGAAATTCAGTTTTATTATTATGGTGGTATTTATACCAAGGCAAGCAGGTTGGCTTATCCATTATTTAGTCAACAAAGCCTCCTGATTTCTCTAAGTTTCTGGTATTACTATATAGTATTCTATAGAATGTTGAGAATTCATAATACCATGATGATTGTTACAATTTTTTTCTTATTTATAGACCTACAGGAAGAAAAATAGGCTATCAAAGGCCTCCTATAAGGATCTGGAAAACATGTTTCTTTCTAGTAGTTGTATTTGTGTGCAGAGCTAGATTCATTAAGTTAAAGAGCTAATTATCCTCAGTTGATTTTCTTCCTTTTGCTTTCTTTTTTTTTTTTTTTTTTTTAATCGAGGAATTTAGTTGTTCTAATGTTTTCTGATCTACTATAAACTCAAGGGCAGTAATTTTACATTTGAGATCTTTTTACAAATATCGGCAAAACTCTACCTGTATATTATAACTAAATAGGAAACTGATAAAATAAATATTTAAAATATATAAGGAAGATTTAGTAAAATAACAGATTGAATGAACTGGGCATTTAAATTTTTTAAAATATCACCAATTATCAGACTATTTAAATAAGAAAACAGTGAAGAAAAGTAACTCAAGTATATTTAGAGTGAGAAGGCTGGAAGAAATTGTAAGAGACTAACTCACCCAATTCCAGCCTTCTAGGAAGAAGACAGTTTTCATGTAAGATCTTGAATAAGTAAGGGAATACCTCTGGCAAATCTTGCAGTACCTTCCACTTACAGAAATTGAACCCCAAGTGGGAAAATGTATCAATCTACACTGACTCAGATAAATGCTTAGCTTAGCAGCTGCCCTGGCAGCCTGGCTCTCAGAAGACAGACCGTCAAACTAGACCTGACTTTCCTCTCAGACACATTTCTCATGGGCCTTACTCTGTGTTTCCCATTGTCTTAATCCTTTGATGCCCAAGCTTCCTTCCTGCTCTAGGTCTATAATCCACTTCCTTCCACCATTTCCCTCTGAGGAAAAAGTTTTGTTCCATTTTTTACCACCCAAACATCACTTTTCCCCAATATCTTTAATTTTGCCTTGAGTGTTTTCTTTTCCTCTCAGAGACACAAAAAAGGCAGGTTTCCTGGGTCTCAGGAGATTGTCACTGTAGGGTAAATTATGCTTTTGCTAATACCCCCTAGTGCTGCAGGTTTAGCAAAATAAATAGCATGCCCAGAAGAAGGAGTGTTAAACGGACATAGCCTGTTATCTGTTTATATGTCAACTTCGTGAAATTTCTAAACAGGGGAAAAAACAAGGATCGTTAACCTTCATCCCATTTACACTAAACGAAAAACTAGAATATTATTAATTTTTCAAGTGATACCTTATTATCTAATGCCAGAAATACTTCCAGAGTTAGAATCTCTCCTCCTCTCTTTCTCATACACACACAAACACACAGATGGTGCCCTGAGGGGGAATAAAAGAAAATGCAATTTACACTTTCATAGGAAGGACAGAGAAGAACTCAACATAAAAAATAACCTTTTTGTTAGTGATTTCAACCCCACACAGAAGAACCTTTCACCACTAAGGTTTTTCTAAATTTACTAATTTCCTTTGCCCTCACTGATAATGACTGGCAAATATACAGACGGATAATGAAGAAATAACAACACAAATAGTAAAAGGAAGAAAAAAATAATCCAAGATACATTTTCATTAAAATCACTAATGCAAATAATGTTAATATTTTCATTAATTTAAGAAATGATGAAATAATTATCTTAGGAATGTAAGAGCAAACCTATAATCTACTGTTTAAAAATAAATAAAATTTTCTATTTTACTTGCTTTATAATTACACACGCAAACACGACTGACATGTAGTCATCTTTAGTTTGTTCATGTCATGTGTATTAGGTACAAATAAATATCTTATTATCAAAACGAGTAAAATATGAAATACTATAGGAATTATAAAATTATTCAAGAGAAGTTTTTAGACTAAGATCCCAACATGTGGAGATGCTAGTTCTTTAATTTGCTGCTCTATGCAGATATTTCTTAGGTTTGATGACGTGCATGGACTGTGGTGTTAGACTGCCTGGGTTCAAATCTGGTTCTACCATTAGCTGTGTGACCTTAGTCAATTTATTTAATCTCTCTGTGCTATAATTTCCTAATCTGTAAAATGAGCTCAATAATAACATCCATCACAGAGAGTTATTGTAGGAGTCAGCAGATTAATATTCGTAAAGTGTCTGAGATATAGTTGGTGTTTTAATCAGTATTTATTGTTTTAAAAATCAATCAAACTTCCACTAAGGCACAGTAAATCCTTAAGAGGTTATTTTCAGGCAGGCCAAATCTTAATAAAAAGCAACAAATGTAAAATTCTAAAAATGCAGAGTAACAGCCCATTCATTTGGAAACATTACATCAGAAGTGGTTAACTTTCTATAGGAGACGTAATCTATACCTTCAAGAACTGCCCCCTTGCCCCACTTTAAAAGGCGCCACTATACAAACATGACAAGAAAAGAACTATATTTTATTCTCACAATATATACCCTAAATGAAAATGAAATCAAGAGGAATGAGGCAAAATGAAATTAATGTTCATATGGAGTAAACTGCAAAATAACAGAAAAATTAACCTTAATGCTAAGGTATTTTCCATAATTCCTTAAACGTTTAGTTTTTCATAATGCATACAATTGAATGGAGAATTTAAAAATGTAGCATATGAAATTCATAACACTGTCAGTGTGGGGGAGGGGGACTTTTAAATTTTACTTCAAGTGGCTATAGCACTGATAAAAAGTGTTTTAAACCCAGGAATCTATATTTATAAAAGACCACAGAGAAAGTCAAGCAGAGACATTTCTAGCATGAATTCTCATACTATAGATCTGTGCTCTGGTGGAGATTTTCAAGGGTTAGGCCTAACAGCAGAAAGGTCAGTTTTCTTTACCACGAACTCATGTGCATCATCTGACTCATAAGAGCAAGTCCATGTAATAAGGTCTAAATGCATTTTAGACATTTCTATAAAGAGGAATTCTGCTATTTCTTCTTCTTTTTTTTTTCTTTGAGACAAAACCTCACTCTCTCACCCTAGGTAGAGTACTATGGTGTCACAGATCACAGCAACCTCAAACTCTTGAACTCAAGCAATCCTCTAGCCTCAGCCTCCTGGGTAGCTGAAACTACAGGCATCAGCCACAACATTCCACAGGGTCTGGCTTTTGCTCAGGCTGGTCTTGTACTCCTGAGCTTATGCAATGCAGCTGCATCAGCATCCAGGAGTGCTAGAATTACATGTGTGAGCCACCGCACCCAGAGAATTATGCTATTTCTATGTTATAAACGTCAACTTAATTCAGTCATCCATTTTTTGCCTTTAGATGGTCCATCTGAAGCAGATAACAGAGTGGGTGGATTACTTTCCTTCCTCTCCTCTTGATTTTTTTCTTGAATTTTATTAGTAATCTGCTCATAAACAGCCTAGCAAGAGAGAGAACTTCAATCCAGTAATTATCTATGCCTACAAATGAAGTGGGCCCTTGGGGAACGTCAATCATCTCAACTCTCTCTTATATCCCTCTCAAGCCAAGCATCTTATCACTTCCTTTAATTGCAAGACTATTTCCAGCTTCAACTTTAATACTCTCTCCTGAGAATCTTTCTTGCTATGACTACTGAATCCTCATTCTCCTCCTTTCTCCTCAACAGTAAATTCTTTCAGAATGGACTGTTTCTAGCCAACACCGGTAGCAATAGATTCAAGAAATACTTTTCCTTTCTAAAGTCTGCTGATAGCCTAGGCTGAGACTAGCTACAGAGAGACAGTCCATTTGCAACCATTTGCAACTTTGCCAGACTGTTTAAATGGTAATCTCATATAAATTCTGCCTGTTGGATATAAAATAGATTGCTTCTCATTCTGCCTTTGCTTTTTTCCATATATATGATTATAGAAACAAAAAGAGTGTATATGTACTCCATATGTCAAGAGTTTAAGTTGTAAAGTGCCATACTTGCCAAAGTTTCATAGAAGCTTTGCATGACACATCACTGAGCCACAGAATTCTCAGTAGAATGGTTTAAATGACAGACCTCAAAATGCATCTTAAACTTATGACAACAAAGATAATAATGCCTTTTTCAATGACAGGTTTCAAAGCTTTCTGAAAATATAAAATGAAAATCATTAATGAAAATTAAGATATCATCCGTATATGTACACATTTAAAAATAATACTAATAAATGTTACAGAAAGGAAATAGTTATCATTTTATGACATATATAGTTGCATGAAAATCTACCCAAGTTTTCAACAGCTAGTCTATATGAGTTAGAGTATAACTCCCCTGTGACTTTGGTGTTGTTTTTGTTTGTTTGTTTGTTTTCAGTTTTTGGCTGGGGCTGGGTTTGAACCTGCCACCTCTGGCATATGGGACCAGCGCCCTACTCCTTTGAGCCACAGGCACCGCCCTGGCACTATTTTTTAATTGATTACTTGCCGTTGAGAGAGTCTGTCCAGAGGTTTTCTAGTAGATTTATACCCTTGAGGACAGTATCAGAAGATTTTGTTTGATAGAATTACATTATTAATACTGACAGTTAAGACATGTCTCAATATAACCCAAGATATTTAAATTAATATTCATTGAAGAACTAATTGCTATGCTATAGTAACTCTCATCAATCCCAGTAGCTAACTCCATCCTTTACCACATCACAAATATTAATATCAGCATGCTCTATACCAAGCAGAGTGGTAGATAGGGCAGAGGAAAAAGTATCCAGTGTACTCAGTACTTCTATGAAACCAACTAATATTCACTCACATTTTCTTATGAAAGATAGAACACAACTATAGCCCAGGATGAAGGAGAGAAAGGGAGTGGGAAGGGAGGGGTGGGAGGAGCTTTGATAGAGGGAGAGTAAATGGTGGGACCACACCTATGGAGCATATTGCAAGGGTACAAGTCAAATCTGTCAAGTGTAGAACATAAATGTCTTAACACAATAATCAAGTAAATGAGGCGAAAGCTATTTCGCCTGATTGGTTTGGTGTAAGCACCTCAGATTATATAATAAAAAATCAACACATTGTTCCCCACATATGCATAAATGTATTCATGATCTATGTGTATATGAGTTAAAAAAAGAAAATTATTAACAAATTAGGAATAGAAGACAACTGATGAAGTAGGCCTTTGAAAAACCTATATCAAACATTATGTTTGATATTGAAAATTGGAAGCATTCCCATTAAAATCATGAAAAAATAAAAATAAATCAAATAAAATTTTTACCATCTAAAAAATAAAATAGAAAATGTTAAGAGTAAATAGGGTTTCTTCTCAAGGAGCTTAAATTTCATGGGGCATTGAGGGAAATGATTCCGTAGTTACCACACAGTATGCAAAGTGTTACCATAAGGAATCTATGTTCAGTACAGATGCGTAGGAAAAGGCAAAATTAATCAGAAAGGCCAGGTCCCTGGACTTCTATGAGGATGTGACTTACAAAGCTGAAAGCTGAACAAAGAATAAGACCGTGGTAAAGAGAGGAATAAATCTTTTGTCTCAGGGCAAAAGATTAACATTTGTAAAGGCAAAAACTTAATGAGTTTAGGTGCTAAAAGTGTTTCAGGATGGCTGAAGCAAGAGAAATAATTACCACTGAAGTTAATGAAGGTTTAGCTTCTGGGCCCCTCACTTAGAACAGCCCTTCTAAGGCCCTGGGAGAACCTGTAGCAATGGGTTCAAATGTTTATATATATACAGAGAAGAGTTAACCTGGGAACTAAGGCCTGATTGTCAGGTTGGCCTCTGGTAAGCATCCACCAACTTGAATTTCATGAGGTACTTTACCATTTCCGAAATGATAAAATGGGCTCTCTTCCCTGAGCTGTCTGTACAATAAAAATAATGTATGCTGAACACCTGCTTTCCTGTTAGGAGTTTGGAATATTGCTAAGCAGAGTGTGCTTAGGTGACCAGCTCCTAATGAAATACCTGGACACCGAGTCTCATGACCTTTCCTGATGGGCAGCCTTTAACATCTGCCATTATATGTTTGCTCGAATAATTAACCACATCCTATGCGAGTCCACTGAAAGAAGATTTTTGAAAGTGGGTCTTGTTTTCTTTAGAACTTCACCCTGTGAACCACTTACCATTGCTAATTTTGCTTTATCATGTTGTTGTAATAAATCATAGCCATGAAATACAATATACTATACCATCAAACCTGAGGTTCCTTCCTTTTTTTCTTAAAAAAAAAAAGGACCTCAAATTTGTGAGCTATGGAGCCCCACATAATCTGGAGAGCAAAGAGGAATATTATGTCAGCCAGCAGTGTGTGTGATCAGACATTAAGTCAGGCAATAAACAGCAGGTTGCCCATTGCAAAGATCAAAGTATATAGTAGAAAATTATAAGTATTTTTCTTTAAATACCTACATCTATATGATTCATAACTTTGGTCATAAGTTAGAAATTAAAAGAGTATTGTTATTTACAAATGATATTTTGAGAGCACCAAATAGTGACTGTAATCAACAATATGTTAGAGTATACTCTAAAATAACTAAAGAGTAGAACTGGGAAGTTTCTAACGTAAAGAAATGACAAATGCCTGAGGTGATGTGTACCCTCATCACCTTGATTTTATGAATCTGTTTTAGATGCCTGTATAAAAATATCATGTGTACCTTACAAAGACTATTATGTACCCATAATAATTAAAACTTTAAAAAATTAAAGTGATAATGACTGGGGAAAGATAGCTGACCATTTTGGTCACCAGATCATCCCAGAAAGAAGAAAAAGTTTTAGGTGAATAAAACATAGTACATGTGTAATTTTAAGGGAAAAGTGCCAGAACCTACTGGAAATTTCATGGGAAGAAGCTGCCCAGCAGATACAAAGGAGCAGAATGTCACAAGAGATTGACCCCCAAGGAATCTGCAGGTCCCAGATCTGGGGCCCCATGGAAAGGGTGGGTGAAGCTGTTGCTTGTCCTCCCCTCAGAACCCTGGCAGAATGCAGGCTCCTCAAGCTTCTGTGCCCTCACAAGCCCAAGGGCTGCTGCAACCAATGAACCAGGAAGATCTTGAGAATAGAGCACCAGATGCCCAGGCCTTCAGGGTTTTCCATGGCACCCCAGGCCCTTAAAGGCAGCAGGAACTGTACTGCTTTTCCATCTGCGATGTGCCTGTGTCCTCCCCAAGGAGCTACAGCCCTTTGCTTTTCTTGTCACTGGACTCCACACAAATATTTCTTAACATCCATCTAGACAGCAATGGCCACAGGGAGCTACTGGAATCTGGGTAAACTGTGATCCCCGAGCTTGGGCATTCAGGCCAGGCTACCTTCAGTGGAGAAGAAACAGCAGCAAAGGGGGGGCGGGAGCAGAGTCTTGGGACAAAGGGACCTGAGTGCCAGCTCTCCCTCATTCAGACTCTTTTCCTCTCCGTCTCCATCAACAGGTGCCAATGTAGCTGTGGAATCCTCCACTTTCTCATCAGTATGGATAACCCAAGAAACAACTGACCAGGGCTCTCAGGAGATTCTGCTTCTGTCCTTTCTGTTAGTAGCACCACCACCCCCCAAGCACTCCAGCATCCACAGAGACCAGAGCTCATTTCCTTCCTCTCACAGACTTGCAGTGGACCAAGTGATGCTCACACTAGAGCTCCCTGCCAACCAACCCTCCCTGGTAATGGCCAGATAAGAATTTTGTATCCTAAAAAACTAAGTTACATAAATAAAGGGTAAATAATTGCCTTTCCTAGACAAGCAAACATGAAGGGAATTTGTCACCACTACACCTACCCTACAAGAAATGTTTAGACGTCTTTTATACATGGACCAGAATAATCAATACCCACCAGTGTAAAAGCAGCCAAAGATAAAACTCATAGCTCTTATAAAACAATGGCACAGCGGCTCATACCTACAATCTTAACACAATGGGAAAGAGAGTCGGGAAGATCATTTAAGGTCAGGAGTTCCAAACCAGCTTGAGCAAGAGTGACACTCTTTCTCAACAAAAAAATAGAAAAATTATCTAAGTGTAGTGGGGTGTGCCTACAGTCTGAGGTAGTTGGAGGCTGAGACAGGAGGGTCTCTTGAGCTAGGTCTGACAATTAAGTTTGTGAACTTGCCAAGAACTGCATATGCTGGCAGCATGGTACAAACCACTCATTAAGGTTTCATAGCCTTGGTATATTAGTGTCTCACAGCTGCATTCTTGTTAACTTATGGTGCTCTCTTGCTGAGTAGTGTCCATTAGTGTTATTGCATGTTTTTGTGTGTCATCACAAGAATGTTGGTGCTTGAATTAGAGCAACGAACAAACATTAAATTTCTTATTAAACTTGGCAAGAGTGGAAGTGAAATTGCAAACATTTGTCCATGTTTATGAGAATAATGCCATGAAGAAAACTGCAGTGGACAAATGTATTACACATTTTTCTGAGAGGAGAGAAAGCATCATTGATGAAGAGAGATCAGGTCAGCCAGTAACAAGTAGAACTATTGAAAACACTGAAAAAATTTGTTGAATTATGACTCAAAATTATTGGGGACTGTGAGAAGCCTAACAGACCAAGGAAAGATTGACAGAGAAATACTTAAAACATTGATAAATACTTAGAAAAATCTTAACAGAAAATTTTGGCATGAGAAAGTTGTTTACAAAAATGGTCCTGAAGGACCTCATCAGTCAACAAAAACGTAAAGGAAGTCAAAGTTTGCCAAGAGCCTTTGGAAAGGCAAGATGTTGTTTTGGAGCTGTGTTATCATGAACAAACATGGGTGTACCAATATGACCCCACAACGAAAGTGTCAAAGTACAGTGTGGAAGTCAGCCAAATCTCTATGACCAAAAAAGCCTGTTAGTCCAAATTAAGAGCCTAAATGATGTTGCTAACTTTTTTGATATCAGAGGGATTGTTCATTTTGAAGGTATACCAACAGGACAGTTAACCAAGTTTATTATTTGGAAGCCTGTTAGACCAAAACCACCTGACTTTTTGCCACCAGGTCACTGGCACCAGGTCACTGGCACCAGCTCACACAGCACTGTCTGTGAGGGAGCTATTAGATAGTAAGCAAATACATGAGTTGGAACACCTTCACTGCTCACCTGATCTGGCCCCCAATGACTTTTTTCTTTACTCAAAGATAAAAGAAATATTAGAAGGATATCAACAGAAATACAACCGCAGCTCTCTGGCACTTCCAGAAAAAGTGTTCCAAAATTGGTTGGAAGGGTCAGAGAAGCACTGGTGTGATGCACAGCTTCCCCAAGCGAGGAATTCAAAGGTGACTATAGCAACCTTGTATTAAAATACTTAGTCATCTATGTAATAGGATATTAGCAGCTTATGTAACAGGGTATATAGCAACCTATGTAACATGTGTAGTGACCTATGTAACAACCTATGAAGCAACCTATGCAGCAAGGTATGTAGGAACAGGGGGCAGGGCACTTCCAGAGACAAAGTGGCAGTTTTTTGAAACATACTAGCAATCACTAGACTTTAAGGAACAGATAAAAGGTTGGCAGTTGGAAATTGATCAGCTGTGGAATTCGTGTGCTGATCAGGCTTGTTCTCAATAAATAGCAGCTGCAGAGGTTGCTTGGGGCCTTTTCCCCAACACACATGGGGAGGCCCACCTCCTACAAGCTTCCAGCTTACAATCTACTATCCGGCCTGCTTCTTTGTTGATGGCACCGACAGGTGACCATAGCAATATTTAGTGATTAGGTATGTAGCACTTTTTTCTAGGATGAGTTTGCAAAGTTAATTGTGAGACTTTGTATAAGGCTGCAGTGAACTATAATGATACCACTGCACTCTATTGCAGGTAACATAGTGAGACCCTGTCTCCAAAGAAATAAAAATTAAAGGACAAGCAAGAAAATGAATCAAACAAATAAACCAATAATACAAAGCAACAATGTAGCTAGGTAACAAAAAAATGCCCTGAGGAATATCTCATACATCAATATCAACACTAAATGTGAATGGTCTTAATGCCTCCTTTAAAGATGTAGATTGGCTGAACGGATTAAAAACATAAACCCAAATATATGCTGTCTCCAAAACCCCATTTGACATGCAAAGATTCCCATACACTCAAGACAAAGAGATGGATAAAACTATTCCATGCAAGTGGAAACCAACAGTGAGCATCAGGAGCTATTCCCATATCAGATAAAATAGACACTAAGTCAACAATGGTCTAAAAGAAAAAGAAAAAAAGAAAAAGAAAAGGCAAAGATGGCCATTGTATATTGATAAAGGGATCAATTGAATAAGAAAGTATAATAATCCTACATATAAAGAGAGATACACAGGAGCTCCAAGATTCATAAATCATATTGCCTTAGATGAAAGGAAAGAAATAAACAACAACATGGTAATAACCAGGTACTCCAGTTCTCCACTGACAGAACTAAACAATCAAGGCAGAAGATCGACAAAGAAGCACTGGACTCTAATAGGACTCCAGAAAAACTGGACCTAACAGACAACACTGCTGAATGTGTATTCTCCCCATCAGAACATAGGACATTTTCCAGGATAGATCATATAAGCTCGGGCACTAAAGTTTGTGAACTCAGAAAGAGTGCTGCATATCTCCTTGTTGAATGTCACTATGGCACCTTCAAAGTATTCCCCATGGGGAGCTCTGCACCAACACAAGCACCTCTATGCTTCACAGTACTTTTTCTAGGATAGTTTGTGAACTTAATTGTCAGACCTTGTCTAACAAGGGCTCTAATGAACATTCCAGAAAAGTTCCAAATTTGCTTTGAAGGTTTGACTGGCCACCATAGTGATATTCACCAGATCTCTGGAGCCCTTTATCTACGATGAGTTCACAAACTTAATTGTCCAACCTTATAGGTTAGGGCACAAAACAAGTCATAGCAAATTCAGAAAATTTGAACTCAAAATTAGAAATAAATTTGAAGTAATTTTTGAAATAAATAATTTCTATGTATTTGTGCAAAACTAACCAAATATGTAGAAATTACACAACCTGCTGCTGAATGATCCTTGGGTAAATGATGAGATAAAGAGGGAAATTAAAAACAACAACAACAACAAAATTTTGAACTAGATAACAAAGGCAACAACATCTGTGGAATAGTGCTAAGGAGGGAGGCAATAGCCTTAAAAGCTTTCATCAAAAAGATAGAAAGATCACAAACTGACAATGTAATGTCACATCTCAAGGAACTATGAGCCAAAGCAGGCAAACCAAACCCAAAGCTAGTAGGAGAAAAGAAATCAAATCTCAGATCAGTACTAAACCAAATGGAAATAAACTAATCAACAACAACAAACAAGCAGAGAAAATATCCAAAGGATGAATGCAACAAAAAGTTGGTTCTTTAAAAAGATAAACAAAGCCAACCAACCAGTCCCTACCTGAATTAACCAGAAATAGAAGTGAAAGAATTCAAATAAGCACAATCAGAAATAAAAAATTAGACATTGCAATTGATACTGCGGAAATACAAAATATCATCTTGTACATAAACATGAAAACCTAGAGGAAATAAGTAACTGTTTGGCAACACACAACCTCCCAAGCCAGTATAAAGAAGAAATAGAAATCTTGAACAGACCAATTACAAGTTATGAGTAGTGAGATTGAAAGAGTACTTGAAAAATCTCTTGACCAGCAAAAAAAAGTTCAGATCAGATGGATTCACAGCCAAAGTCTATAGACCTATAAAGATGAACTGGCACCTGTTCTACTGAAACTATTCTCTAAATTGGGAAGGAGATAAACCTACCTAACTCGTTCTAAAAAGCCGTCACCTTGATAATGAATCCAGGTAAAGACAACAAAACCAGAAAACTACAAAACAATGTCTTTATGAACACAGATGCAAAAATGCTCCATGATGTATTAGCAAACCAAATTCAAAAGCACATCCAAAAAATAATCTACCATGATCAAGTGGGTTTCATCCCAAGGCTTCAAGGATGATTCAACTTATGCAAATCAATAAATGTGATTCACCATATAATCAAAAGTAAAAACAAAGACCATATGTTAATCTCAACAGATGCAGAAAAAAACATTTGATAAAATTCAGCATTGCTTCATGATAAAAACTCAGAGTAAACTATGCATGAGGAACATATCTCAAAATTATAAACGTCATTTATGACAAACCTATATAAAACATCATACTGAGTGAGGCAAAGTTACAGGTATTCTCCCTAAGAACTGGAACAATACAAGGGTGCCCACATTACCACTTCCATTGAACATGATAGTACTGAAGGTCCTAGGCAGAGCAACCAGGCTAGACACAGAAATATAGGGTACCGAACCTGTAAGAGAGAGCCACATTATCCCTGCTTACTGAGAATACACTAAAACATCCACCAAAAGACTCATGAAAGTAATAAATTCACCAGCGGCTCACATTACAAAGTCAATGCACACGTATCACTAGCATTTCTACGTAGTAATACCAGTCAAGCTGAGAGTCAAATGAAGAACTCAAGACCATTTTTAATAGCTTTAAATAAAATAAAACATGCAAATACACTAAGCAAAGAGTAGACAAATCTATACAAAGAGAACTACAAATGCTGATTAAAGAAACCACAGATGACACAAATGGTATAAAACATTCCCTGCTCATGAGTCAGTAGAATCAACATCATTCATGTCCATGCTGCCAAATGAGAATTGAGGATTTCACACAATCCCTATGAACACACCGGTGTCATATTTCACAGATTTGGAAAAATAATCCTAAAATTCAGAAGGAACCAAAGAAGCGTTTGAATAATCAAAGGAATCTTAAGCAAATGAACAAGTCTGATGGCACCACACTAACTTACCCATCAGAATGGCTATTATTAAAAAAAAAAAAAAAAATAGATGTTGGTAAGGATGCTGTGTAAAAACTTTTACACACTGTTGGTGGGACTGTAAATTAGTACAACCTCTGCAGAAAACAATATGGAAATTTCACAAAGAACTAAATGTAAATCTGCCATTCCATCTGGCAATCCCAATACTACCAATATTTTTATCAAAATACCCCTTACCCAAATGTTTACCACAAGTCTTAACTGTGAAGACACAGAATCAATCTTAAATGGCTATCAATGGATGAGTGGATAAATTAAATATGGGACACACACACGGATCTCTGAAGTACTACTCAGCTATAAAAGGAAGGAAATAATATTATTTTCAGCAGCCTGGTTGAAATTGGAGAATGTTCCTAAATGAAGTATCTTAGGGATAGAAAACAAACACCACATGTTATCACTAATCAGTGGGAGCTAGTTGTAAAGTGATATAAAGTACACTGGAAACTAAGAAGCAGGGAGCACAGGGGATGACACTCACCGAGCAGATACAACGTACAATATTCTGGCGATGTGCCCGCTGAAAAGCCCTTTACATCATACAATCTATCCATGTAAGAAAAACAATTGTACCTCCTACATATTTTGAGACCAAAATTATTTTAAAAAGGAAATGCAGGGCGGTGCCTGTGGCTCAAAGGAGCAGGGCGCTGGCTCCATATAACAGAAGTGGTGGAGGGTTCAAACCCAGCCCCGGTCAAAAACTGCCAAAAAATAAATAAATAAATAAAATAAAAAGGGAGTGCAAATAAATGTGTCTGTAAAGAAAATGTACATGCAAGATAATTAAAATTTGCTTTGGATAAGCAAGAGAAAAGACAGGGCTAACTACGTTTTTTATTCTAGGTCATGTGTATGTGTTTTATTCTAGGTCATGTGTATGTGCATGCATCCGTGTGTGTGTCATTTAACATCGAACATTTATCATTTCAAGAACAACAACAAAAACAAAACAATGAGAGAATGCTTCCCACAAGCAAATAACTGTTTGCAAGGTGCAAACACACAATAACATAAGGTCCTGTGTATCTGTACAGGGTATAGGGAAACTTGTATTCATAAAATGTTCTTCCAAGTGTTTGAGCTCCTCTAGCCATAAAGTTCAGGGGCATTTGTCTTTTTAATCCACATTATGTTAGTAAGTTAAGAATATCTTACAAGGGTAGAAACTTATGAATACCATGTATAAGTGTTATAGGCAATATTAATGATTTTGATTTATAAAATACGGGTGTTCAAATTCTTACTGTAGGAAAGTTAAAGCTTAACTGTTTCCTGACCATGCTTCTCCGCTAGGAAGGGAAGTCAGGAGCTCTTCAGAGGATCCGCAGCTAGGGTCACTCCAAGAAATAGAATCATAGCTGAGGAAACTGTCCCTAGCACTAAGGAGGTAATTAAGAAATCACAGAACGTTTTGGAGATCCAACTGTGCTTTATTAGAAGTTATGAGACATTTATTAAACACTTCACATATAGTTTAGCAAATCTTTACTGAGCTCTGGCCATGGATAAGGCCCTGTGTTAGCGCACTGAATGTGACTGTGTGCTGTGTCCGCTGCCCTTCGGGACCGAAACACTCATTCCTCTGACTGCGCTGAGTGACTGCTGATAGCTGAGGAACAGTTGATTTCCTTAAGGTTTCAAGTACTTCCTGGGTGCCTGCTTCATCCAATGACTACTCAGAACTAGAAAAGAAAAGCCCAGCTCTCTGTCTCAGCTTGGGGGCATCAAGTGTCACGTAAGCTCTGGAGCCGCATGTGGGACTGGCTGCAAACTTCATTACTATTTTACTTCTGCTTCTGTCAATCCTGCTTATCCCACTCCTGGGGACAATGACTTACCAGACTTAGTATAGATGAACCAAAAATGAAGACCCAGTGTCCTTGAGGAAGCTACCATTCAATGGGGCATCAAGGGGAGACAAGACATATGCTCCGTGAAAGCAGGGATCAGTGAAAATACAGGCACATGATGGTGAATGCAAGAACAGGGGCACACAGGCCAAAAGAGGGTGACGTGAACCTTGGTTGGATAAACAAAGATGTCACATGGAGAAGGAGGATTTTAACTCCAGGGAGAATGGCTTCTATCAAAAGATCCCCAAACAATAAATGCTGGTATAGACACAGAGGGAAGGAACTCTCACACTGTGTTGGTGGGACTGCAAACCAGTACAACCTCTATGCAAAGTCGTATGGAGACACTTTAAGGAACTAAAAGTAGACCTAACATTTGATCCAGCAATCCCACTATTGGGTATTTACACAGAGGGAAAAAAAAAAGGCATTTTATTAAAAAGACACCTGTGCAGGAATATTTATTGCAGCACAATTCACAATTACAAAGATGTGGCATCAAACCACCTGCCTATCAATACATAAGTAGATTAATAAAATATGGTATGTGTATACCATGGAGTCCTGCTCAGCCATAAAAAATGATGAATTAATACCTTTGTAACAACCCATATGGAAGTGGAGAGCATTCTATTAAGTATCATAAGAATGGAAAAATAAACACAACATGTACTCACTATTAAATTAGAACTTATCGATCAACACCTGTGTGCACACTTGGTAGTAAAACTCAATGGAAAGCAAGCAGGTGGGAAGGGGGCAGGGGCAGGAGGAGGAGTAAATTCACATCTAACAGGCACAATGCTCGCTGTCCTGGAGACAGGCACACTTACAACGTTGACTTAAGCTGTACAAAAACTTTCATGTACCAAAAACATGTGTACCCCTGTATAATTCTGAAAAAAATATGTATTTCTTAGACATCAAGAATTTTTTTGGTATTTCTGTAGAGCAAATCTCTGTTATTCAGGCAGAAGCTTATGAACTTACATGTTGTAGGACTAGAGGTCAGGTATACAGGGAAGATAGAGAGTTGAAGTGCCATGTGTGGCTGGGAAAAAAAAAATAACTGCCAAATGTGGAAGCTAGTGAATGCTAAGGGAAATGAATTCTCGCCTGGGCAACAGGAGTCATTCAGCCACATCTGAACACACAGGTGTGATAGGTTGAGATTAGTGTGGAGAAAAGGACAAAGCTTAAAGCCCAACCTCAGAATTATGGCTGAAGATACTTCTCTGTTTCTAATCCACTCCAGGACTGCCTCCCAGGACAGCAAGCCAAGTGCAAAATGCCAACGGTTCTCAGGATTGCCAGGGCCAAGCAAGAGCGAGTCACAGGAGAAATACTTGATCCACACTGGCTGGCAATGTCACTGCCAAAGGACACCCAGATCCAAAACAAAGAAACATACAGGCTTGAGAAATATAAAGTAGAAGTAAAAACAAGTTCAAGGAGCTTAAGGTAGGTTGGAAGTCAATGGATTATAGAAAGGATTACACACAGCCTGGGCCTCGTGGTCAGAGGTTGAGTATGGCCAGAATAGAGGTGATAGGCTGGGAGAATTTGAAAGGAACCAGGGCCTGGAAGTCATGCTCTGAACAAAAGCAGATTCATTAGTTGTCTTAAATGTGTATAAAATCAATAGAGCAAAGGCTCATAAGAGGCCTAGCCAAAGAAAAGCTGCTACAGGAGAATAGATGTTAAAGAGAAGGGCTTTTAGCTGCAAAGGAAAGACACACACTAGCAGTGTGCATGGCCAGACGTAAAGTACAAACTGATTTGTTAGGTTATAATAATAAGTTCATAACAGGTCTTGTTTCCTAAGCCATGGCTCAATGCCCAAGGAATTGACAGCCTTCAGAATGTATAAAATATCACAAATCATGAGCACAATCATGACTGGTGACAGGTTACCCTGGCATGGAAAGTGAGGTCAGCATTCATGAAAGGCCATGTGGAACTGGAATGAGTTCCTGAGGGAAGAATGTCCCAGGGCTGCTAAACTCCAGCAGCCATTGGAAATGCCCTTGGTTGAAGCAGGTGGCACCTTCTAGCAAGGACTCAAGGAGTGAAAATAGCAACATCACCTCTACGCAAGGCCCTCATTCATTCATCTACACTTGAGCCATGTCTCCACAGGGACTCGGGGACGGAACAAGCCACAACCCAGTCTGGAAGAGCTGTAGGTCACCTGCCTAATTAGACACCAGGACCTGCTTCTGTGATTCAGCCTGTCTTCCCCCAGTGTTCCTCTGGATTGTACAATTGAACATTCACACTCAATTATAGAAACAGAATTGCCTTCCTGAATGACTTGAATTATAGAAATGACTCAATTACAGAAACAGGTTGCCTTCCTGAATGACTTGAATCCAGGTTTATCTTGCCTATTCTCAACTGGAGTGACTGTGGCAGCCAGACTAACGGGCCAGCTGCCCCAAGTGCATGGACCTCGTAACTGAGGCAGCCAATATTCTAGCCTCTAACTCAGAATTCTCCAGGATTAAGACATTTTAACTGATAGTTCAGATTAGAACTTCTGATAGGCCACTGCTCCACAGAATTGAGCCATGAACAATTTCTATAAGAAAAAAATGTTTTAAAAAGGTAATAAAATTTAATAGAATCTGAGTAACAAAGATGAAACGCCATAGGCAGTAAAACGTAGACACATAACCTGGTGGCCAGCATTGCCTAACTCAATGCTGCTATACCAAGGTCTGCAGAATGGCTACTTAGAATCCCCGAAATGAAAGAAACAGATAACCAAAATGTTTTCAAAATGTAGTATTCCCTCTACATAACGGAGTTTTAAAAGGAAACAAAGTGTGATCTCAGCTCAACAGGAGCTAATACAATTTTGAGGAATCACTGCAAGAGCAAAATATAATCAACTAATTAGTTATTTTACTCTAAGGAATTCCAAGGACAAGTGGGAACAGATGACCTGGGGTCAAGAGTCCACCATCTAGTCCTCTTCTGTTAGAAGGCCTCATTTTGGACTACCAAGCCTGCTGAATCTTAGAGACAACGATGGGTTGGTAATCCTCTCCCCCCAATCCACCTATTTTTATAATTAAATTTAACTATCTTTCAAAATAAATTCAAAACCTCAGCAGGCAATAAAATATTTTCTCATGCTGAAAGATATTTTTTACCACCACCCACAGTTGCCACCTAACTGCCTTGCAAGTCACAGCTAGGCTCTCCTACAGCTCCTTAGAAAAAAAACAGAATAAACATGTACCTGGAGTACTTTAATGAAATGTATAAAACAATCACCAATATGACAAAAAGAAGGAAAGTCGAACTCATCAAAAAGTGTTTTACAATCTTTGGCTGAAAAAGAGTTGCCTAAATTATTTTATGTCTTTCATTGGCACATAAAAGTTTGCATATAATCTCAACTTCAAGCTACCAAAACAGTAAAGAGATGAATATTTACCTAATGACTGCTGTGTCCCTGTATGTTATATCATCTAACCTAACTCAGTGCTGCTGTAATGAGGTTCATTTCTCTTACCTTCTCTTTTATTTTGATCTAGTATAATTATAATCATTAGAGTGGGTAAGAGGATGCGTGGTCCAGCCATTCTGCTGAGGTTTTTTTGTTCTAGGTCTTCCATTTACTAATGCCATTCATTATTACACTCCATGCCTCAGTTTCATATATAAATAGAGAAAAATAGTGCCTGTTTCATTAAGTTGTATTGTGGATTACCTGGGTTGATGCACGCGGTTTTAGGATCATGCCAGGTCACGCTACTATCCTCTATCTGCCCATTTTCCAAACTGGATTTGGGGTCTTTTCCTCATGGCTACCTGTAGCACTAACATGCCTGCCATTAAAACAGGTATACAACGAATATTTTCCAAATAGAAAGATTTAATCTAATCCCCACACTAGCCCTGTGAGGTCATTTATTCTTCAATTAAAACAGGAAAATTTGTATCTTTAAGAAAAAACACAGCTAGTCAGCAGAAGAATGGAGATTTAAAACCAAGAGAAGTGACCTATCCCATTGATGTGCTCCCAACACAAAGAAATTGAGTACAATGTGGGCCCTTGCTATTTAAAAGCAATGAAATGAAAGCTTCACGGGGGAAATTCCCAAAAAACACAGTTCAGGATAAAGTCTTTTTATGTTCTGTTACATGTGCGAGATTCTTGATGTAATTTGGTAATAACGTATCTCATCCTCAGACTTTTATTTCCAGCATTTGTTCTACTGCCATCATCAGTCCCTCCAAGTGAAAGGTAATGAGATTCAGGGTTTCCAAAATGGAATGTGTCAAGAAATGGAAAGCTGTGGAGTGAAAAGGAAGGGGAGATAAAAAGAGGAAATTAATACAGACAGACACAGAAAAATGGTCTCTGTAAAGTTACAAAATACCATGCTGCCCACACTATAGTTTTTCATAGAGTGGGTTGAGTACAAGAGAAATATGCAATTCACAAATAATGTTATCTGTGTTGGATCTGTCTTAGGAAGCATGCCCAGCTGTCCCACTAATGTCACACCTGCTCAGTAGGCCTGCCTCAGACTCCAGAGGGAAAAACTTGAAAGAGGCCAAAAGGAGCTGAGTAGGTGACAAGAAAACAAATTAAAAATATAGCAAAAACCCTGCCATGTGATACTCTTGGAAAATGCCCACTATCAGATGCCTCTGTCATACTGCACACATCAGCTGAAGAGAGGATATTCTCTTCTGGCCTAAGAAAGCTGCCTTTGATTGACAAATAAAGGCTACATTTGGGATGGTCTCAGTCTGTAAGTGTATTTGCTGCTTTTAACACACAGACACACACACGCAATGCAACTGAAATATACTTTCAAGTTGCATCCATGTGTTTTGAGATAGCTTCCTTATAATATGCTCTGCACCAAAAGGATCATATGCATTCTTGCTCATTAAAGTGGTTACAGAAGCAAAAGGAAGCCTATTCTTAATAACAAGCTTTTTACATACAAATGCATATGGCTAAATCGTATGTTATAATTTTACTTTTACAATTAAGCCCTGCTGTTTCTAATTTTCACATTTACAATGGTTTCAGGACCTGTTTATTACTGAGAGGCCATTAGCATACTATTTATAAAGACTCAATTCCAATTCTAATATGCATATGCATATATGAGCTATGACTCAAGATCCATAACTCTTTTCTAATAACTCTATAATGCCTGCTGGAAGTGCACTCTAGGTAAGTACACTTTGCTGCTCTGCCGAAGCAATTAATTAGCTAAATCTGTGCCTATTCCCACCAGTGCACAGGAGCCACAGCCAGATGAGGAATGCACATGCACTCACAGCAGAGATCAGAAAGGGTGAAACATTTAATAACATCCAAAGATAAGCATAATGATCCTGTAGGCTCAAAATATATCTCTAATTTTGGGAAAAAACATTTTAATAAAGTGATAGGGATGGGAAAAAGTCACATCATTTACACATCATTATTAAAGGTGCAAATATTTTATATATCAGGGTATTGAGACCTCGAGATGACAGTCAAAAAGATGACATAGTGCGGAAGTTCTAATGCCATAAAGCTAAGCCAGCTGTTGCTTTATGTTCGTCCCATTTCCTGTTCTCCATTCCTCTTATCTAGATACTTATGCACATTTGAGAAAAGCTGTTACATATTATATATATATATATATAATACGTATATATATGTATGTCTGCATATTACATACACACACATAGACATGCACATGTTTACTTTGTTAGTGGAGACTATGAAATCTGTTGTAATTATGCCTTTTGTGTTTAAGAACTTCAAGTGTTAGAATTTCAAATGAATAAACATACCCCCGTGCATAACATGACTAAGACAGAAGAGAAATAAAGCATATACCATGCTAAGAGTTTATGCTGCTATATCAAAATACCTGAAACCAGGTAATCTATAAGAACCGAAATTTATTTCTTACCCTTCAGAGGCTGGGAAGTCCGAGATCAAGGCACTGGCAGCATTTGATGTTTGCTGAGGGCCTTCTTGCTGCAGCCGCATGGGGAAAGGGGAGAACGGCTCCTTCACACCCTTTTTATAAGGGCACTACTCCCATTTATAAGGGCTCTGCCCTCTTGAGTTAATCCCTTCTTGAAGACCCACCTCTTACTACTAGCCCTGGCAACTCAGTTTCAACACATGAGTTTTGAAGGACACATTTAGTCCATAGCACAGGCTTGGCAAGGAGACCCTTGGAAGGCGGGAGCTGAGGCACATGTGTTTTGCTTTTCATATATAGAAAGCAAGCTTGTAGTCTCAGTAATTCAAGACACTGGAGTCTTTCATTGTGTTGAGGGTCAAGTGTGTGTGTGTGTGTGTGTGTGTGTCATAGAAATTAAGACAAGATTAAAAAGAAAAAAACAGGTAGGGAAAAAAAGTTAAAAGTTAAAGGAAATACTGTGAAGAATTTTACTTTTGTGGAAAGAATAAGAGGGTGTACTTCATACAAGATTGTGAATAAAAGTGCATGAGGGAGGACAGCAAATAAGAACTTACAAAAGTAAGTCTGTGGGATTTTCATGGCTCACTTTTCAAGACGATGGACAAACCTCCATGTTAAAGCCCAGAGGTAGATGGGTAATTGGTCAAAAGTGGACAGATAATCTAAAAGAACATCCAAAGTCATAGGCATCATGCCCACGAACATCATCTTATAAAATCATGAAGAGATGAGGGAAACCTAGAAATGTAAATAAAAGAGAGTGTTTCCCTTTCTAGGCTGTTCACACTGGAAGCTGCTAGAAAATCTTGGTCACTAATGGCTACAGTAATAATACTAACAGAAAACAGTGAGTGTTTACTCTGTGAATGGTGCTCTTCTAAACATTCTCAAATATAGTATACCTTGCTGAATTCTCAAATACAGTATAGCTAGCTGAATTTTATCCTCATAGTAACCTTATAAGATGAAAATTATTATAACTGCCATTTCACGGGTGGGCAGAAATGAAGCAGAGATACTGCCCAGGCAGGCTGGCTCTATGCTCTGCTACCTCCAGCAACAACAGTAGAACAGTTACTATGCACCAGATGGCGATCTAAACAATGTATTATAATTTCAGTTTAATGTTTTTGCAGCCCCATAGTGTATCATTACCTCTATTTTTGTATATATGGAAAGTGGGGCTTAAAACTTGCCAAGGTCACACATCTTCTAAATGTAGAGCCTGGACTAGAAATTGGTCTGTGAAATGCCCAGGGATCACAGGGCTATAGAAGCCCCAATCCCTCCTCTCATGGCACACATCAGTATCCCTCCTCTACAGTGTAACATAGACTATAGGCATATTTATGGGGTACATTTGATATTTTGATACATATATACCATGTGTGATGATCAAATAAGGATAAGTGGGAAATCTACCACCCAAAACATTTTATCTTTCGTTTGTAGTAGGAACTTTACAATTCTAGCTATTTTGAAATACAGCATATAATAAATTATTGTTAACTAAAAGTTCCCTACGGAACTATTGAATACTATACCTTCTATCTGTTCATATTTTTGTACCCCTCAACCAACCCCTCTTCATCTCTCCCTTCCGTCCCCAGCTTCTGGTGACCAACATACTAGTTATTATCTCCACAAGATCCACTTGTTTAGCTCCCAGATATAGTGAGAACACACAATTATCTTTCTATTCTTGGCCTATTTTGCCTAACATGATAACTTCCCATTAATACTGTTAAAACACCTACATTATCCCATGTGATCTGCAGATTCAATGCAATTTCTATTAAAAAGGCAAAAGGCATCCTTCACAGAAAGAGAAAAAAAAAATCCTAAAATGTATATGGACTCTCAACAGACCTGGAATAGCTAAAGCTATAGTGAGCAGAAAGAATATAACTGAAGGCTTCACAGTACCTGATTTCAAATTATACTACAAAGCTGCAGTAACCAAAACAGCAGGGTACCAGCATAAAAACAGACACATAGGCAAATGGAGCAGAGTAAAGAAGCCAGAATAATTCCATGTACGTACAGCCAACTCATTTTTCAACAAAGGCACCAAAATGCATGGGGAAAAGGACCATCTCTTTAACACATGTAAATGGTGCTAGATAAACTGGGCATCATTGCAAAAGAGTAAAAAAAGATGTTCATCCTTCATCACATACAAAATCAACTCAAAATGAGTTAAAAACTTAAATGTAAGATGTGAACGCACTGAAAGAAAACACAGATGAAATGCTACAAGACATTTGTTGGGGCAAAGATTTTCTGGGGGACAGGACTTCAAAAGCATAGGCAACAGAAGCAAAAGTAGACAAATGGTTACATTAAGCATGGACTATTGGCATTTTAATCTCATTTAAAGCATCTGGCCCTATCTTGGGCACGCAATTATTTCAACTTTCTTCCACCCGAACCACATACATTTTAAAACTCATGAAATAAGGTATACATGTGAAGCTGATGGGTACGGAACACAATTTTATTAAACCTCACAGGTTTAAACACTGCTCTTTCCCCCCACATATCTGCCATTTATGGGTATTTATTTACACCTAAAATTCTTATATCTAAATTGGCATTCTCACTTTACCTAGAATATTACCTCACAGAGATAACTTGACAAGAAAAGCAGATTTTGTTAAGTTAAAGTATAGTTTGACATCGTTCAGTTCATTGGCATCTTAAAAAGTAGATCTGGAGATTTCATTTCTACTTTTAACTAATTCCACCCTCAAAAATGGCCTAAAATATTTCTGAGGAAAAAACCCCAGAGAGTGAAAGTAAATAAATACACAAGTGAAAGCAAACAACAAAAAAGAAACAGAATTAAGAGAAGTTCTCTGTCAGCCAGAATACAAGGTAATAATAACTCTATATAGCTTTTTCTGAAATACACAGGATATCCATAAAGTTCACGTGCAATTTATTAATATAATTTTTAATCAAAAGCACAAATATTTTGTAACTTTTTTTTTTTTTTTTTGTAGAGACAGAGTCTCACTTTACCACCCTCAATGGAGTGCTGTGATGTCACAGGACTCACAGCAACCTCCAGCTCTTGGGCTTCTGCGATTCTCCTGCCTCAGCCTCCCGAGCAGCTGGGACTACAGGCGCCCACCACAATGCCCAGCTATTTTTTGGTTGCAGTTCAGCCGGGGCTGGGTTCGAACCTGCCACCCTCGGTATATGGGGCCGGCGCCCTACTCACTGAGCCACAGGCACCACCCAATTAGCTAAAATAGTTCATATGTAAATAATCTATAACTCAATGTATATGCTGTATAATTATATGTTAGTATATTACTAATAACTATACATATATTTACACTGTAAGCTAAAATATATTTTTGTTGCTAGGAATAAGAGAACAAAAAAGTTTGCAACACTTCACTATTTTGTTACAGAAATTAGATTTACCTATATGTATCAATTTATCATAATTTCAGAAGTATTATATATCAAATAAAAATGCTGAACTGGGACTGATTTTCTTTATAATGAGAAAAAGAGTGATATGATAGAAAAATACTAAACTACATATATGAATGGTTCTGGGTTTCTGTTTTCATACTCTCAATAACTAGCTAAAAATAAAAACACTCATTGACTAAGCATGACCATGTGTGACACTATGCTAGTCCTTTACATATCTTAATTCTATTCCCCACAATATCTCCATGAGATAAGTAGCTAACCCAGTTGAACAAAAGTACAGGAAAAGAAAAGGAAAGAAAAACAGAGAAAGGGTGAAAGGAAGGAAGGAATGAAGATAGTTTTGTCCCATCAATGATCAAATAAATGGTATCTAAATAGTACAGAGCTATTACTTGCCCACTAACTTTACAAAAATAAAATATATTTTGTCTAGTATTAAGGGATACATGGAAACTAATACTTCTATACTATTTATTGAGCATCTTTGCTCAAGTTACTTCTTGTCTCTAGAGTCCAAATTCTTCAAATTCAAGTCCTCAATTATTTTTCTATAATAAGAACAATATATATATTAAGAATTATTATGAGAATCAAATGTGCTAATTCACATAAAAGTCCATTTTCAAGAATGCCTACCACATAAGAAGAATTCAGTAAGTGTTTACTATCATACACAGGTGATGGTAAAAATTTTTTGGACTACAAATTAGAATTATGTATCAAAGCCATAGAGTACAGTTATTAACAATCACCCAATCCTAGAGCTCTAGCCTAGGGAAAAATGTTAATATTTTGGAGAAACACACAAATGGCACAGACACACAGAGTCACAAAACTGCTCATTGTCATAATATTTATAATAGCAACAAAATGCCCTGCATTAACAGGATTACATAATAATAAATGGTATTTTCCTCCTAAGAAAGATATGCTAAAACTGATAGTGATGTTGATCTTAAAGTCTTGATCTCAAAAATGATGTTAAATATGGAAAACAATTTAGTCCATAATCTTAAATGAAAAAAAATAAAAAGTAATGTGTGCATTTTTGTGCTTATGTTTTTATTTATATGTGATGAACAAGGCTACTCTGGGAAACAGGTCAGAAGGAACTTCTTTAAATTATAATGTTGATTTTATTGGGCTGGTAGAAATGTGTTGGTTTTCATTGCCAAAGGTGTTCCAATTTTGCACTATGTTTGTGTAGAAACACAAGTAGTGATACTTTTTCCTTTCTTATTTTCTCCACCCTCATATCTCTAGCCCTACTTTATTCATCTTAACAATGTAAAATCAATGGTGAACATTTTTTGAAAAGGCTAGGATGACTACAGATACGATTTCTTACTCTTCTTAACACATTGGTGACCAATCATGAGTTACCCAGTAACATTGATAGTTTCTGCATAAAATTGCTGGACAACCATGAGTAAATTGAATGAGTGTTCCTTATAAAGGTTTGGATACTACTCTTTTGGCTGTGTAATTGAGAATTCACTTCTGAGATTTTTATGATAAATCTCTTCCTTGGTAGCTTTTATTGTTTAAGTTTTACAAATAGTGTGAGTGTTACGAAAATAGATAGTGCTTGGTGATAGTACATACTGCTATGTTTAAATTACCTTTTAAAACAATTATTTAAACATGAAAGGATCAAAAGAACAGGAAGGGAAGTAAAATTTGAACGATTCTCCATTCTCTTCAAATACCAAGACATGCCATTTCTCAAAAAACACTAATAGTCTAAGAAGGTTTATGAACATCTCAGTTAATGGAATTCCCACTACAGAATCATATGCATAATCTAATTGTTGACAAAAAGAGAGGGAAAGAGTGAAGACTGTCTGAGAAGGTTTTAAAAAGATGCCTTGCTTCTACCTTCCCCATAAAATAGCTGTGAAGATTAATAAAAAAGACTGTAGTAGCATTTTAAAGAACAAGGTATGACAGTTAACTTCACAAACTTGCCTCCCGTGTTCATGTTGGCAGCATTGTACAAACAACTAGATGAAGTTTCATAACCTGGGTATATCAGTGTTTCACACTTGTGTTTGTGTCAGTATATGCAGCTGTCCTGTAGAGTGGTATTCATTATTGTTTTTGTGTGCTGTTGTGAGAATGTCAGAGCTTGTGTTAGAACAATGAACAAACATTTGTAAATTTCTTGTTAAACTTGGCAATAGTGAAAGTGAAATCAGGGACATATTAGTCCAAGTTTATGGGGATAACACCATGAATAAAATGGAAGTGTACACGTGGATTAAATGTTTTTCTGAGGGAAGAGAAAGCATCCCTGATCAAGAGAAGTCAGGGAAGCCAGTAACAAGCAGAACTCATGGAAATATTATAAATATTCATCAAATTGTGTGTCAAAATCATCAGCTGACTGTGAGAAGCACAGGAGACCAAGTAAACAGTTATAGAGAAACAATTAGAAAAATCTTAACTGAAAATCTTGGCAAACAACTCATGGTTCTTGCATCACAACAATGCACCAGCTCACATGGCACTGTCTGAGAGGGAGCTTTTAGCCAAGACACAAATGACTATATTGGAACACCCTCCCCTACTCAGCTAAGCTGCCCCCCAATGACTTTTCTCTTTTCCTGAAGATAAAGGAAATATTGAAAATAAGACATTTTGATAAGATCTCTGATGGTCATTCCTGAAAAAAAAGTTCCAAAGTTGCTCTGAAGGGTGGACTAGGCAATGGCATTGGTGCATAGCTTCCCAAAGGTCACACTTCAAATGTGACCATAGTGATATTCAACAATGAGATAACTAGCACTTTTCCTAGGAGTTCATGAACTTAATTGTCACACTGCCTCTTTAGGAGTCAAATATTACAAACATCTATGAGAATGTCATTACTGTTAAAAATATTTTCCTCTCTCTCAAGAATATATAAAAGGTGGCAGATTTCTACTTGTCTTCACGTTGCATGTGTTATTCATATTTGCTTTTACAATACCTAAAATATGCTGCAATCTGTGAGTAATCTTAGCCAATCAAAGAAATAAATATTTAAAGCAATTTCCTAAATACTGTATTATTTACAGTCTCTCAAAGATTGGAGCTTTTCGATCAAATCACAGGAGCACTTATTTTCAACATGCTATACATGCAGAAAGCTTTCTCCTAAACTACGCATACTTAAAAAAGAGCAACATTTTCATTAACCATTATGGCAATGCTCTTTTTGCCCATTGATTTTCCATTGTTGGATGACATTTTTAGGGGATGAACATTTTTATGCCAAAGCATTTGACAATATCCCAGAGAGTACACTGTGTTACAAATTTTCTAATCCTTCTATTAATTCTTTCATATGTTTAAATGGTCTACTTTGAAAAGAATTATAACAAAATCTCAAAGATGAAATTTATTTTAACCTTTACCTATATCACTAGCCAAACTCCACTAAACAAGTAAGCAAAGAAATAAGGGTGAAGTTATTCTTTCATGCAATAAATATTAATTTTCTATTGTCTTTGGCATCAAATTTATAGCAAATAATACGTTAAGCAAGGCAGACACATGTCCCCTGATGTAACCTACATTCTGGCAAATGGTATCCCTTTGGGGTGGCTCCTATGTGCTTTCAGAATGCAAATCAATCAGAAGTCCATGAAAATGCAAATAAGATAAACGTGTCACTGGCACAAGATACAGGAGGGACAAGTTCCAAGGGTATCTCTGAAAACCAAATGGTTTTCATATTATCAGCTATTCTGCTAGTCCTTCCTGATGCACAGTCCGTCAGACAGCAATGGAGGGTTACACTGCTCTTCATTCAGGCATTTTCCTTGAGTAGGGGTCTTTGGCTATTCCAATTCTGAGCTGAGCACAGAGAAATCAGGTTTAAAAGATACTGCCTACACGTGCTTCACACCCTAACCTTGGAAACCTTGGTCAACTAAAACTGTAAAGACAATACAGCATAAGCTAAAAGGAAACTATTTGCCCTGGTGCCATGCCCCTCTATTCTATCAGGGATATTAATGATACCACATATATACCATGATGGAAAAGGGGTGCTGAGATCTGTACACATTAAGTGTAGGTAATACAAGCAAAATATGAAAATGAAAAGAACAAAATAATTTAAGAGATATTCTCTACCCGGAGAGTTTAGAGCAGAGACCAAGACTAACACTCCTGTGAATGCCGAACTGTCAATTTAGAGCCCAAAACCTGTTGGGAACTCAGGAAGAGGAGAAGGCTGGTGGGTGGAACTACTTTAACAGTGAACAAGGAAACTGTGGTTAACAGTGTAACAGAGACAGGAGGGTGCATTCACATACACTCAGTGCACTCTGGCCAGGAGCTGGGGTAGACGTTGAAGCTGTAACAGCAAGGGAGACAGAAAAAGCAACTCTGTCATTGTAGGAGGTTAGCTTCTGGGTTTCTGATTGGGGCAGTCCTACAGAGAAGATAAGATGGAGTGATGCCAGGGAGGATGACGCTGTGTAAGTGTTAGATAAGCCGATGGGCCAGACTCACGTCTGGTACAGCATGATGACACAGGGCACTGCTAAGCCCTGAGACGGTGACCATCTTGACACGTTATGGTAACAGAACAGGGAGTCTGACTATAGCACAAAGGCACAAGGGAGAGATGACTGTAGAAGGTGCCCAGAGAGAGGGAAGGATGGGATTGCCCAGGGGCTTGTATAGGTGGGTTTGAATATTACGCTACTTGTGCTTGGAATGGCTACTAGATTTAACACTAAACATAAACTGTTCTCTCTTTTTGTCAGTTTTTTTTTCCCTACCCACATTTTCACTATGTTTATTTCCTCTTGTGCACAGTACACTACATTGAAGGTGATAAAATGTACTTGTTTGCTCAAGATTCACAGTTCATTCCTGTTGCCCTAACTTTGCATTAATAGAACCTACATTCACCCTCAAATGTGTCCTGCTTTATACTAGGAGTTGTCAAACTTTTTCTGTCAAGGTAAGAGAACAAGTATTTTAGCCTTTGCAGGCTGGACAAAAATTAAAGTCTCCCACTGTAGCAAGAAAACAGCCAGAGATGAAAGAGGGATAGCTGTGTCCAATAAGCCTTATTTACGAATGCTGAAATTAAATTTCATATAATTTTAATATGTCACATATTATTTTTCCCTTTATTTTCTTCCTTTCCTTTAAATATAAAACTATTCTTGGCTCGGAAGCCATATGAAGAAACAGGGGGCTGAATTTGGCCCTGAGATGAGCCAAACCCCCATTTAGATCATAATAACTAACATTTATTGAGGGCTTACTGTGCAGCTGTCAATCCTTATAAGAAACCTACAAACTGCAAACTAATTGGATGTATGTTTTGTAATGAAGGTAAGAGGCATAAAGAGTCAAAGCAACTGACCCACTCTCTCCAAGCTAATAAATGCAAAAAAAACTGGTTTTAGAGACCACATTCTTAACCTGATTGCTAACAATGTCAGTGTCCGCTTCATTCCAAACCTCCCCATGGACATTCCACTTTCACATCTTTTTCCCTTTCTTTCCCCATTAATCCCTCTTGGATTTCTTACTATCAACTTTTTCCCTATGTGTATACAAATAATAATGTTATAAGCCTAAAAGCACACACACACACAAAATTAAATGGTACAGAATACAAAACCAGTGCTTTCAACTTGTATAATTACTAAATATTTCCAGAAGTTTTCCTTAGAATCTCTAAACATAATTATTCTCTCCATAGTCTTCATATGAAGCCTGTCTCCCATCTAAGTATCAGATTTCTAAGTAGATATATTCCTAGTATTTAATTTTGCTATGTTTCTCTTTTAGCAATCAGTATTACGACAGTTTTCTTTGCAAATGTCTTGAGAGCAAATACCCAACTTCCTCACTTCCCTTATATCTGTAACAAGTGGTGTTGAGTTAGGCAAGGACAGTAACAGCTAAGTTATCCCAAAATCTTAAATCTATGATACTCAATAGTCCTAGTACATTAAACTGGGAATTTTACCACCATTTTTAGGATTTTGGATCTTATATTTCAAACAACTCTCTTTACAAATGAACAGTGGTCGTTTTTACATTGGGGGCTTTCAACATACCGTGCCACATCCTTCATGGTTTTAAAGAACTGACAAGTGTTTGTTTAATAGTGACTGTCTATTTTGATAGTATAGACACATTTAAAAAAAAAAGGAAGAGGGCATTTAACTCCAGAAACATTTCCACTCTTGATATTTCTTGCCAACAATAAGACGTTGGTAAAGCTCAAATCGTTTACAAATTTCAGCAAAATCTTTCAAAGAAATTACTGCCTGAGTCACTTGTTTTAGTGTCTTTTATTTTGAAAAAAATATATATGCTTTTTAATGGAGAAGGAGAAAAAGATGTCCTTGGATTGTTGATATACATGACCATTTTCCACTAAATTGTTAACATGTTTTTAAAAATCAAGTTGAAAGTGCTGATTTAAGTTGCTCATCTCAAGCCAATTTTTGAAAATGGTAGAGTAGCATTAAAATCAAAGATAAATTTAAGGAGAAACATACACTTAGTTGGAGGGATGATTGAGAACAACCTGTTTGGTTCGTATTAAGCTTGCAGATTTATCAACACTGGGCCTGGAAAAAAAGACAGAGTGAGAGTTTATGAGCTCTCCAGAAAGATTGATCTTTACAAGTCCCTGATTTAGCTAGAAGGAGTGCCTATATATTTCCTTAGCAAAAGGGTTAATGGATTCACCCCTTTGAAAAATGTACTTCTTTACATGCATAGAACATGATGGATAGTTAACTGAATGCACATGGGTAAACATATAGGTGCAAACAAATTAATTGGAAGGTATACAGTTTATTGTTTATTTTTTCTTGATAGATGGATCTCATTATTTTCCTTGGGCAGACAAAGCCATAATAGTTTCCAGAAAAAGGAGAAGTGACAGCTCAGGAACCTGCTTACAGATGGACAGCCAGCAGGCTAAAAATATTACTTGTGTCCACCTCATCAATAAGCCGGCTCCATGGAGAGTGGCAATTATTCTTTTCCTGCTTGTGCTGCCGTTTGAGAGGCATGAAGATGATTATTGATAACTTGGTACATAGAACAAAATATATACAGTAACACAAACTCATTTAGTATAGCAAATCCATTTCAGAGAGCACCAATGCCTTTCATGCCATTATTTAAAGTAGCAACATGTACCCATCAACGTCTTAGAGGATTATACTTATACTGTGTTTTGTTACCATCCTATTAATTATTAATGATGCACATTTATTATTCACCTATATTTAGAGAGTCTGTATTATGCACTGCAAAGGGGGGAAGCTATATCACTGAGTTGAAGGAGGTAGCTTCTCAATCTTGCATGCATATAAATGTTACAAGAAATAGCCTTTATCTTTTTTTTTTTTTTTTTTTTGGCTATACCAAAGACAATCTCTAGGTGGTTTGTAACAATAATACAAAATAAATGCATAACAATAAAACTTTATATAAATTGAAAACTACCAACATTTGGTAAGAATCAAGAAAACATACAGCTTTAGTGTTTTTAATATGAAAAAAAAAAAATTGTGGTACCAATTACCGTGCTGAATTAAAAAAAAAAGAAACAACACTCAATTAAAGCCCTACAAAATAAATGACAGTTTCCAGGCATCAGCACAAAGCTAAAGGGATTTCAATGGCCTCATTACTTTTATTACCCTGCTTTGCTCAGCCAAATCTACTGCAAGATTGTGTTTCGGCACAGGATTTGTCCTGGTACTTGCAGAAATGTGGGCAATGCATCAGCTCACCTGGAATTAAAGAGAGCAGGCATGAAAATCAGAACTGAGCAAATGCTATGCTTAGATAGTTGCTTTGCTTTATGGAGACAGGAGAGAAAGGCATTGACCAGGAATGGCAGATTCAACCGTAATAGTCAAATCTTGCCACATCGGACTGTGTACTGTAAAGTATCTGAGACTATTCTCATTGCCTTATCTTTTTGAATGTCCTGGCATTTATATTCTAAAATAGATAAAACTGATGCATGCTTTTGTTAATTTTAACAAATGGCAGAGTAGCAGAGTAATTTTTAAGAAGTCAGTCTAACTGAGAGAACGCGCTCCACATTCTGCTAACATTTTCTCCTGCACTTGAAGGTCACAGTGATTAACTGTGCTGCGTCATTCTGGAGTTGCACAATTATCCAATAATGAGGGATTCCACCCAGAGTTGCCATGACTTGACTAAGGGGCCCCTTGTTCCCAGTTTTCCTAAATGTGTAGTCTCCGCGGACACAAGACAGGAGTTCATTTAAAGATAAACTGTCTTGTTAAGTTAAAAAAAAAAAAAAAAAAAAAAAAAAGCAGTTAGTAATTAGAATTAAACAAGAACTAAATATCCTCCATCTAATTGTAAAACCACCTGGCCCCTTTTTCTTTTCAGTCCCCTAAAACCAATAGATTTTTCAGTCTGTGATAAATTTTTTTTTTTTTTTTTTATTGAAAAGATTCCCACCACACTAGTACATGAAAAGAAAATATTACTTATCCAGTACTGTCATAGTGTTATTATATTTTCAGTTACACATTCTTCTTATGCTGCCTTTTATAATTTGATAAGATAATAACTAAATTCAGGGGTATTTACTTTAGGGGGAAAGAGCTGCTAAAAGCTTTGTGGAATTAGAATACAAATTGTTTCTCTTACTTCCCTGTGATGGAAAAAAGAAAACAACTAATCCTGTTCAGGGGGCAGGATTTTATATATATATAAAATATATATATATAGTAATATGTAAGATCTCAGAGAAACAATATTTAAGATACATTTGACCTTCACTTAGCCAAATTTGTGAATTATTAGTTCTAACTGAAAGCACATACCCCATGGAAAGTTGATAAAGATCATTTACTTTTGGATTATATTAAAGTATTTCCTCCAGAAATCATTTGGTCATTCTACTAGTCAATGCACTTTTAATTACAAGTGGCAGAAACTTTGGGAAGTGTTGATTCTTCTAACAAAGGCATGGGAAGTACAGTGACAGTGCTGAACTTCTAGAACTGGGGCCCTGAAGGCAGTAAGGACCCCTTCCCTTCATCTCTCATGCAGCTTCTGGCTGTTTGAAAAGAAAACCTGGTGTGTATGTGTGTGTGTTCACTCAGGGGCTCCCTGTGGGTTAAGGAGCCCATTCCCTCCCTGGTAATCTCTGTCGCCAGGAAATCAGGGTGACGCTGAGAGACAAAATCTCCGACGCTGGCCCAAGGGCCGGAAAGAAGGAGAAAGGAAGAAGCCGGCCGGCTCTGTGGGAGTGCTATTCTGTTCCGTGATTTCTTAGATTAATATTGGAAGCATGAGTAGTAAGTCCCAGTAATACTTGTACAATATATTCACCAACTTTTAATAAGTACCGTCTGAATAAAAGTTATAAAGTAACATTGGTCAGTATTATAGGGCTCCCTAGTTCACACTGCGGTGCCCCACCATCTCCTGTTTTCATAGACTTAGGCATAAGTACTCCCATTCCCAGCCACTTACTTTCTTCCGACTCTGTCCTATTTCACACTACCAAGCGTCCTCCATCAGCGTGCCAGGCCAGTGACACAGGAGAAACTCCCTACGTGTTCTTCTGACATTTTGTTCTTTCACTAACTTCCTACAGCAGTAATGCACGGCTTTGAGACAGAAGACCTGAGCCTGGAACCTATTTCCCCACCTGTACATGATAGGATTTTATCTTAATTTCAGTGACTTTCTCAGTACAGCTTTGCTTTTCAGTACTGCTATGGAGGCAATAGAGACACATACAATATACTGCAAATGCTTTAGCAGATATAAATACTATTTTTACCATCAATTCATTACAATTTCATTCCTTATAATCACAGAGCGTACCATCTTCCAATACTCTTAAATTTGTAGTCTTCAATCCTAACTGTTGATCTTTCAAATCTCAGGGACTTTGAAATTTGGATGGGTAAGAATTCTAACATAATGAGCTCATAATCCTGGAATCTCATAACCACTAGATTAATCCAGATTCAAAATTTCACAATTCTTAGATATTGTTTTTTCCTCCTAAAGTCCTTTAAAACACCCTAATAGTCTCATCTCTCAACCCATTTCAAACCTTACTGCAAAATGGAAACCATTTCTAGAGGGAAGAATGACTTGATCATTCAGTGGACCAAATCCACTATTGAAGAAACTTGTCTTTCTAGTGGTTTAGAAACACAGGGAGGATTAAGCAGATAATATGCTTTAAACAAGATAACAACACTGCCTCAAGATAACAATAATCCTTAGGAATTACCAGGATCATAAACCGTCTTTGACAGGGAACTTAATAAGGTAATGATTCTGCCTATGTCTATCAAGGGGTAGCCAACAGTCTGTTGCCAAGGTCTGGGACAGGTGGTATTCAATGACCAACAAAATGCTGGTCTCACAGACAGACGAGAAGAGGTAAGTAAGACTGACAAGGTTTTCAGTCTTTTGGTTTCAACCAAGTTTCTACCTAACATCTCAAGCTGGAAGCTGTCTTCTCCAGTTTGGCACTTTACTTGCTTACGATGTGTCATACCCGCGCCCGTCAGCTCCTCCCATGTTAAATTCAAAGAGTTAATCATCAGTTGCCGTTTCTCCCATAGCATCCATTTAACTTCTGCCTCCTTCCCTCCTTCGTTCCCTCATCACCACTCTCCCTCTCCCCTCACCTTCTTTTCATCCCTCACCCCTCCCTCCCCAGTCGGCTTCCACTCTAATTTCTGAGTCCTCCCCATCACATCCTTGTCTATTTCCCACATTCAGACCACTGGAGTCAGAGATGAAGCAAAAGAGGCCAATTCCATCAGTAACAGTCTCACACTTGCCCTGGATTTCATGACCTTTTGTGCTGTCATTCCTCATCTCCATGTTAACTGAAAACGGCCTTTACTGTCCTGTGAATATCTATCTGTATTTTTCTGTTAAGATGACTGAGATTAGGGCACTCACCCTACTCTGCCATCTCTCCTAGTTCCTCATACAAGCACCTTCTTTGTTTTCTATAGCTTAGTTTGTAAAGCTTATCCCTTCGTACTTGTGGGCTAAAGTGTTTTATTAGGTGTTTTTCTTTAATTAATTTTTGTAACTTTCGTATTATGCAGTTTTTATCAGTAACTATAATTTGCTTTACTTAACCTCTTAGTAAAACACTATATAAATTTAGTTCCTGCTTCCCAGGAATTTTGTGTTATAAAGACATTCAAGTAAAATACTTAGACACAGACACGGGTACACACAGACCCTGTGCTCCTCAACATTGTTTTACTAGAAGGGCGTGCTTTTTCACATCTACATAATAATTATACAAGGGCCTGATTTATGACATTTGACCAAAGGCAGCAAGGATAAAGTACCTTTTTCGGTTTAGGCACAAAGCTTTAGAGTGTAATTCTGGCTCTTGGTCTAAGATTGCTATACCCATGGCTTGTGACACTATAGTTAAGAACTGTTGATTTAAAAGGTGATGATGAAAATATTTATCTACGTTGGATTTAGTATGGTTACATAGACTCAGCCTTACTACATCTGAATCAAAGGTTAATATTTAGTTTTTGAAAATATCCCACAATTGATGTACATAGGACTGTACTGACTCAATTAAATATAAGCCTAGATTACATGGTATTTTCATGTCTTAAAGTAGGACATTCTTTTTGCATTCCTTTTATATCAACTCCACTTTCTATAGACAGTTTTTTACTTTATATACCTAATATGTATCCACAAACTACTTTTTGTACTTATATTTATGTATAAAAAAAGTATTCATTGTTTTTTATATGTGCTTTTTGTGTGTTTTATAAATGCCTTTGAAACTAGAGTTTAGAAGTGTATGTGTTTCTTATGCAATTTGTTATTTTTATTAAAAATTACTTAGATATATAACACCCACTCATGTTTACATTTTTACATGTTTACATTTTTACAAATGTAAAAAATTATTTTACAATTTTACCATTTCTTACCAATCCATTCACCCATTGATGGGCAGTGACGGTAGACATTTTTACTGCTACAAACAACAGTGACATAGGTTTCTTTGTGTACATCTTTTTTCTTAATAAAATTGTATTCAGTTTTCCTTTTTGAACATTTTATGTCACGGGTCATTTTTCTTATAACACTTCATGCTTTATAGGACAAAATGCTCTTCAGCCAAAAAACCCACTGCTTTACTTTACTTATTAACACCTGGTGTTTAACAAGATTGATCACCTGAAAATATGTCAGAAAAGTAAAAACTGTGTATTTTTTTATTATTAAGAAGGAATTGTAAACATGATAGTCAACTCAAACAGAACCTGATGGCCTATTCCATCTAGTGAATGTGTGTGTGTCTGTTAGGACATGTGACAAATGTAATTACATAGTTCCTCTAGCAGTATCTTCTTTAAGAGAACTAGACAACACATAAAAAAATTATCTCTCTTTAAATATGAAGGTGTTGTAGAATGCAACAGCAGAGCACTATCGAGTCGGTGTATTTCCAAGCTAGCTGAAACACACTACACTGGGAAAGGATAAACTCCAGGCTTGGTCAGTACTCCAGGTAAGAGTACTGCAAGAAAAGTAAACAGATAATCAATATAAACATGTCCGATCAACTTCCTGCTTCCACAGACCTTTATTACTTATATTCTAGCTTCCCTGCAGAAGACAATAGTTGTTGGTTATTGGAATGAGCACTCAACTAGAATTAGAAAAGTTGGGTTCAAGTCTTTCCTGTGTGCCTTACAAATGTTGTATCTTTGAAAAGATAAGGAAAATTATTTGAGCCTTAGATTCTTTGTCTTTAAAAATGAGTACATGGTTGTTCTGAGGATGACATGACATGTTTGTGAAATTCTATAAAATTGAAAGTGCTATACAAAGAAAATCATTATTAAAGGTGTTGTCATTGACACATTTCCAACATAGCACAGAGATGGACGATAACCTAGACCTTGTCTGGGGTTTCCTCCTTCAGTGACACCACTTCCACTGACCTACCGGCATCCCTTAACCTCTAGAAGCAAAACAATGTAATTTTTATCTTCTTTTGCCCCTTAACTGGGTGCACAACTAACCCAGGGCTTATAGGGAGGCAAAAGCTACAGTCATTCTCCTTAAATGAAATCATTTTGATCCCATTCATTAAATCTCATTCTGTACCTTGGTACCACAGACTCTTACTTTCTTCTCATGATAATCTATTGAAAAAAGGATAAAGTGAATTGGCCTGTTAACAGATAAGTGACCATTTGAAATGTTATATAGTCCTATCTCTCAACAGCATTTATGAGTCACTATTAATAAAAAATTGTTCTTTGTGACCTCTCATACAGCTGTCTTTGAAGTCAGTAATAATCACTTTAACACAATGCTTCATTCCCTTTCTCCAAAAAGCTCTAAGCACCTGGGAGACATTATCTAATTAATCCTAATACATGCAGAGTGTTTCTGAGGGGGAGTTTAGCAAGACAAAAAAGTCTATAAAGTTCACCGTGACTATCATTAAAATATTATCTGTTCAAATGCATGTACAAAAAAAACAACCCTTTAGCCACAGGAATTCACTTAAAATAATTTAAAGAGCTGGTAAAATAAAGTAGATTTCCATTCACAACTATTATACGCTGTAAATTGAACTGTTATACCAGATTACTTCAAAGGTATATCCTTGATATTTAAGTGATTTTGATTCATACGTATTTCTCCCTCTCCTTACAACACAAAAGGATAAAAGAATAAAGATTTAAAGATCTTAATCACTTATGAATTTCCAAAAACTACTTGATTCAATAAGTACAGTGGATTCCAGTCTTGGTCCTAATTTTCAAAGTTTGTGTCATTTGACACTGTCAAGTATTTGAAAATAGAAAAAAAAATCAAAATTCTTTTGACTGGATTATACTTAAAAAGTGTTAGACTTAAATGAATAGTCTACATAAAGATGGTTCCAGAAAATAAGTAAATTAGCTGTGTTCTTTGTGCTGAGTGAGGACAATGGCATAGATTGACCATATTTTAGGTTAATCACAGAGAACAAGAAATTCAGGGTACAGAACACAAAATGAACTTCCTTTGCCAATCTCTATACTGTGGCACTTTCCAAAGAAACTCATAAGCCCCAAAGCCAGGCTGAAATGAATCTGCTGACCCAGCTTTCTCAACATACTGTGAGTATATTAAGACGTGGGAAGAACAAATGCAGGTACTAACTCTGTATATTAACACAGCTCAGGGTTGTGACCAAAGTTCTCTTTAATCTCACTGAATGCAACATTACATGTTTTACTTCTGTGGACACCTCATCCAATGCACTGATCAATTCGGCGATATAAAATCACCCTGTTATGAGTTCCATAATTAAAATACTATCATTCATTTCTTCTTTGGCAAGATTCATCACTCTTATAATTAATGCCTCAATGTATAAATGCCCCACAACATGGTGAATTTCCTGAGATCAAGGATAACATCTCTCGATTCAGCTTTAAACTGGCATATTATTTGACATTGTATTTATAGTAGGTCCCCTCCTTCTTTGTGGTGGATAGTATAAGACCAACAGTGGATCCCTGAACTTGTAAGTAGTGCCAAACTATTTATGTATGCTATGCACAAATTTATCTATCCTTCTTCACAAATTTCATGGTTATATTTGCACCTACTGTAGATCATAGCAAGCTCAGCAAAGTTCTTTCTTCACATTCCTTAAGTTGAGAACTTTGACCATTTCCCCTAAACTAAGCACTTTTGATGGCTTCCCTTGGGTCTATCCAAATTGCCAGCATCCCTACTCTTGCAGTTGGGGGACATGATTAAGTCAAATAATGATTCCTTGAATCCAGCACCGCAATGCCATGACAGTTGATCATGATGATAGCTACTGACTAATGAGTGGGGACTGAGCCTGCAGGGTGGACAGGCTAATCCAGAGGAAGATTCACATTCCAGGATGGATGGAACAGGATGGTGTGAGACTTCATCATGCTACTCAGAATGGTATACTATTTAAAAGTTGTTTTTTTTTTTAATTTCTACAATTGTCCAGTTATTATATTTAGACTGTTGTTGACCACAGGCAACTGAAAACATGGAAAGTAAAATCATGGATAAGAGGGGACTACTGTAATTTAGTCTAATGGGGGGATTAATGAAGACTTTGGCAGGTGGAGGACATAGCTGCGTTTGTTGCCTTTGCCTTCAGATTATCTTCAGGAGCCCAGAGCTCCTTTACATGGCTGGGAGGAATATGGATGAAATAGAAGGGGAGAGTCACAAGAGCTTCCAGGGCCTTCACTACATCTTAGAGTTTATCTCCGGGACACCTCCATATATTGTTTTCAGTTGAAAATTCATTAAATTCTTACTTTAATTTGTTTAATATTTTTATCACTTACTACATGCTAGAAACAGTAGTCCATGTGTGAACCAGCATATGACCCAAAAGAGGTACATATAGAAGTCTTTCCTTGCAATTTTAAATATTACAATTTCTACAAAAATAAAAATACAGATAATTTACTCAATTTTAAAGGGCACGACAACTTAGAAACAAATTTCGACTGTAATAAAATGAGCTTTAAAAATTGTGTGATCTTATAAATAGTAGAAATAGTCTAAACAGTAATTACAATAAAACAATTTGTTTACAAACCAATCCTACATGCTATCTTTTAAGAACATTTGATAAATTCACAACATATCGTTGTTAAATTTATTAAGTTTTCCAGTTCTAATAATAGAGTCCAGAGGAAGACTTCAAAGGATTGAGACGCACACTTAGGAAAATTACTCTGACAACTTTAAGAACTTTTTCTGTAGGCTTCCAAAAACTACTCCATTTTTTCTTTGTTTATTTTCCTGTGGACAGCTGAACTTTCCAAAAACTCATTTCACAATGAAAATTGATAAGCATCACAGAACTATGCCCTAGAATTTAGAGCCCAGAGACATTTCAAGTCTCTTACACATTTTAAAACTAAATGTCAGTCTAGTGTAGATGCTGGTATATTCTCACTATTAGAAGGAAAGATTGATCAGCCAGAAAGGAATATTAACTAATACTGTCTGAATAGTAGTAAGTGCAGAAAATTCTCTCTGAAGTAGTTAAATCTTTCTTATTCTCTTCATATCAAGTATATAGAATCCGGCTTAATTGCACATCGCATTTCTTCTTATTTAGGGCATTTATAGAATCACCTTAGCCACTGTAATAGGTTCTTCTATCATCTATATGTCAATTACTTTCCATGTTGTAGCTCTAACCCAGATCTCTTTCCCTTCCCTGTATAATTCTATAAAAGTAATTTTTCCCAAACAAATCTGATCATATGTTCTCCCTATTCAAAAATCTTTCATGGACTCCCTACTGAATATGGATACATCCAAACTCCACATGACGTCACACAAAAATCTCTGTAATCTAAGTTCAAACTGTTTCCGATGTAACTACTCTGCTACTTTGCGTTTCCAACTCCAGAATTCTAACTGCTTCCTCTTTCTTTCTTTCTTTCCTTCCTTCCTTCCTTCCTTCCTTCCTTTCTTCCTTCCTTCCTTCCTTCCTTCTTTCTTTCTTTCGTTATTTATTTATTTATTTATTTATTTAAGACAGAGTCTAACTCTGTCACCCTCTGGGGCGTCACAGTTTACAGCAACCTGTAACTCCTGGGCTTAAGAGATTCTCCTGCCTCAGCCTCACAAGTAGCTGGGACTACAGGCACCCGCCACAAAGCTCAGCTATTTTTTGGTTGCAGTTGTTTAGCTGGCCCGGGCCAGAGTTGAATCTGCCACCCTTGGTGTATGTGGCTTGCGCTATAACCACTATGCTACGAGCGCCAAGCCATAACTGCTTCCATTTTCTACATCATAGGCCAATATTCTCTCCATACTTTTTCCAAGGCATTTTCTCTACCTAGAATGTATTTTCTCACCCCAGCAACTGGCAACCACATTCTCACCTTTAAGAGTCACTTCCTCTACTAAGGAAGAGTCCTCTTCCCATATGCCTATCAAGATAAAATCAGTGACTTGCATGACTTTCCTTTTATATTTCTTTATGAAGACACAGAATAAACATCTCATGGTAACATTTCCTTCCTCACATATCCTGCTTCAGGGCTTTCTTTCCCCTTCAGTTTCACTTACCCTCTCTGAGAAGATCCATCCTCAACTATACTATTTTCTCCCTTCCATCCCATATATTTTTCACATCCTTTCTATACTCCTCAATGAATTTTAAAGTGCCACGAAGTAAAAAGTCTTGAAGACAAAGTTGTGATGCATGTTGTGCCCGCTTGAATTCAAAATATGTATAATGAGTGATAATAGAATCATTCCAATTCTTGCGAAAAACATACAATGGAGCTAACAGGTTGGAATCCAGCCAGGCCTGCCAAACAACGACAGCTACAACCAAAAAATAGCAGGGTATTATGGCAGGCACCTATGGTCCCAGCTACTTGAGAGGCTGAGGCAAGAGAATCACTTAAGCCCAAGAGTTTGAGGGTGCTGTGAGCTGTGACACTATGGCACTCTACCCAGGGCCACATACTAAGACTCTGCCTCAAAAAAACAAAACAAAACACAAAAACCCACATAAACATGCTATTTAATATACGTTACTTGCCAAGTATAAGTTGGTAGTTTAAAAAGACTATAAATACAAGTATTATTAAATATGATCTGATGTTTCCATGATGTTTCACTAGGTTCTTTAGCATGACACAGCAGTAGGAGTTCCAGTAAGAACTGAAACACATCCATGTGGTGGAAATGACGGAAACATTAAAAGTCTATTTGCCAACGTATTTTAATATATGAGAAAACATGCAGTGCATAATATTAAGCAAAACAAGTAGAATACCAAACTAAACTCTGCTTTAAGGGTGGGGCCCTAGAGTTGGATTGCTCATTGAGTCCTTGAAGATGCATGAAAAAAATGGGTTGCCTGAATGTATAGCAGACCCCCTAAAAAGGCACAGCTCAGAAACTGGAGGAGAGGTTCTACCTCCTCCGTTGCTTTCTGTGGTGTGATGCTGTGGGATCCAGGCCAACTGTCTTACCTCATTAATATTATGCAGTTTGTTCTTTGCACATTAATAAAGTGACTTTCCCCCTATCTTTATTCTACTCCATAGTCAACTCTCCCCTGCAAACTTATACTGACTTTTAACAAATAGGCCCAATACATGAAATTTGCAGGTGATCTGCATACTTGTTACAAATATAGCTTATTTTTAGGAAAGAGTCAAAATAGGAGAAGTTCCAGATTGAGCATGCACAGTCCATTAAAGCCAAGTCACATAGCAAATCTGAAGACCTCCCACATCTCTGAAAGGACTCATCTGAAGTCCCCCCACTACAGTACAGTCATCAGCTTCTAAAGGGTTAATAAGAAAATATATCATGAGGACACGAAAGCAGTACTGCCCTTCTGCTCTAAACCTAAGACTGGTCATCATGAGCTCTGCTCTGATGTGTAGAACAAGCTATTTCTAAAGCATGGATGGAATTTTTGATAGTGTGATACCCACTCTGTCATTATGACAGACACCGTGGAGCTCCTACCCTCTCCTTGACAGCTCTTCAGCAAGCGCTTCAGAGATTGGGCTTAGAGTCCTCTCGTCACACGGAGAAGACCTGAGTGCTCAAAGCCCACATTCAAGTGTAGAATTTTCTCTCACAGTATGAACTGCAGTCTAGTAGTTTCCAAAATCTAGTATCCATCAGCAGAGCCTGGACTATGTATTAAAACTCAAGCTTACTATTCATAGCCCCTACCATTTCTGATTTAGTGAGTCTGGATTTTTTTTTGCATCTTTAACAAGATCCCAGGTGATTCTCATGCTGCCGGTTCAGGAATGACATTTTGAGAAGCTCTGCTGCAGACAGAGCTTTGAAATGTGTAACCTCGTTCAGTGACCCCCTGACCTGTGTACTACCTTTTTCTCCAATTCTTCCTCCATCTTTTCCTTTTTTCCTTTTTCTCTCTTCTCTTCCTCTTTCCATAATATATGTGTATACACACACACACACGTATATAAATTTAGAAGCTATGTTCATGGGCACAAAATTAAACAAACAAAAACACCTTATATTTGAAGAACTCTTTTTCTCTACCAAATGTGTAGGAAAAAGCCAACTAAGTAAATGCATAAGATCAAATCTTTACACTATAACTCTGAATCTGCTCCTCTGAAACCTACTGTATTAAGAACTGTTAATAAGGCTGATATAGAATCAAGAAGGTCAAGTGGTCAAGAGAACATGAGAAACTCTGAAATGAAACAAAGTTAAAGAAGAACTTCTTAGAACGTTAAATGAGCTAATGTGCATTGCAACTCTCCTAGAAGTAATAGTATTTAGCATTTACAGAACCTGCATCATTATGAAATTCACTTTAGTGAAACATTAGTGTTCTAGGAATATAATATGTGAAATAGTACCATAATCTCCAAGGACTCGGATAACTGATCAACTTGAAATAGATATGATCAGTTTTCTTTTAAATCATTTCAAAAGGAAAGATATTATCTGTACAGTGGGACACTGAATATATCCATTAAAAGATTAGTTTTTTTTAAATAATAATTTTACTTCGACATTTTCAGCTGACAATTGAAGTCAGATTTCATCAAACCTTCTATTGAATCCAAATTCCTAAAAACCTGTAAGAAAAAAACGTTAAATACATTGTTCTTTTCCCTCTTTTGAACTGGGTAGTTATTAGAAGACCTGCTAATTAGTTAATTGATTCTGTATTTTACAGATTAGCCAGAGGCTCACAAAAGATTTACAAGTTTCAATTTCAAGACAGACCCAATTCTTAAATCAAATTTGTGAATTTCATAATTATTTCAATTTAAATTCACATATGCCTCTCTAATAATATATCAAAAGATGATTACGCTATCAGGTTAAACATTGGCAATTTACAGAAAGGGAAAGAGATTGATAAGGATTACTGTTAGTAACCTTTTAAAACCATAATGTATCAATTTCAAATTACAGAACATGGTTTAAATGTCATTTATACATTAGAATAAACTGAAACACATAATCATCATTTCCATGAATCACCACTTAGCTTCCTCTCTAATCCTCCAATGCAGACAAAGGTTACGAGGCTACGGACCTTGTTTTCTATTTGATGAGCATTAAGTGCTTAATTTTGAGGATATCACTGATGTCTTATACAAGGGCACATACAAATTATTTTCTAAAAAAAAGAGTAAAAACTATGTATTTATAACCACATCTATAAAAAATTTCCTCTATGAATGTGTTTAATATTAATCAGGGGTGTATAACTGAGTACTTATCTCTTTGCATGGTAATGTATCATCTCCATAAAAGCTATCCATTTTTCCATGACAAAGGAACAAGCATTTTTTTTCATGTATAGCTACAGTGATATAAAACAGATGGTATCAGACAGAGGAAAACAAGTGAATCAGAAACATACATTAGAATGTACATGTATGGCATTACAATATATATGACATGTATATTCTAGTAGGATAGTTTTGACATATAAAGAAAATACTCTATAAAAGTGATGGTACCATAAACAAGAGAGCTTTCCAAAGGAAGGGACAGCTTTTGGATGAACTCACAACGTTAACTCAGCTGGATAATTTCTGGCCCAAAGACAAAGCTTGTACTCTTCTGAAGAATTAGAAAAAGTTATAGTGAAAAGTGAAAGACTTATTTCTTTTTCTCACAGTGATTATGTGCACTCAACTTCGATTCTACTGATTAAAATGAAGTTTTCTCCTGATTTCATTTCTCTGTTATAGGAAAAAGAAATTCCACCCTTAGCATCTTTCAATGATAATTTGAGGATGTTACAGAAAATACTAATAACTAATCAGCACTCAGGAAAACAGGTTAGTATTCTGCCAAAGCAAATGACCTGCAAAGTAGAAGGTCAAAAATACCATTTTTCACTCTGTCTAGGCCAATGGCTTGTGTAATTTATAGGGAATGTTCAAAGAGCACTGAGCGAGCCCCCTAGGGGTCTGGAGCCCAACAATATGTGCTGAATCACGACAGACAGCATGAGACACATCCGTGACCTGAACAGCACAGTCCTCAGGAGAAACTGTCAGTCCCTGGGACTGGACAATCAGTTCTGTATTTGAGGAGGTGTTCATCTCCCAGTAGAGCAATTACTGAAGGGAGAACTATTTCAAAGAGCATCCCTGATCGTCCTGAAGTAAACTGGATATTTTCTGAGATGGGAGAGTGATGAGAGTATAGTTCTGAGTAATAGCAACCTGGTATCTGCAGAAACTTTTTCTCCAGTTTTTATATTTGAGGGATTTTACTATCTTCTTTGAAGAAGGCTTAGAGCTCTGCTTAGGGCTAAAAATTACCTTTGTTTTGGTTCTAAAACTAATTTTGTTTATGGTGACCACTTAAAATACTTGGACCTTCTTGTAAAAGCTTACTAATGAGAAGTTTCATGCAACCCTGCTGGTTAATGCAATTATAAAATTAAAAAAAAAAAAAAAAAAAAAAAAAAAAGCTAGAAAGAAAGGAAAGAAATCTCTGAAGGTTTTTACAATGTGCCCTAAAGATCATGAACCTCTTCTTTGGCAATGTAAATATAAAATATTGAGAAATTTGCTAAAGATTATAGGTAGATGGTAAACGGTTGAAAGCAGGGTCTCTTGACTGCCAATTACAGTCTTTTTCTACTGTAATAGGCTGAGTCACCTAAGACAATGTTTTGTCTAGAATACTTGTCTAGATAGTGATGAACAGAGAACTAGTGAATTTCCTATCTTTTGCAGTACACTATAGGCTGTTTTGCTTTCCCATTCACCAGGGAATGGGAATATTGTGCTTAATAATGCATATGGCACATAGTTGGGCAATATCCTAAATGTATAGTGTCTTCAAGTGAAGAACACCTTATTTCTCCCTAGTCCCCAACTCCTGCTAAAGCCCCTGCACATCTTACATCAGCAGTTCTCAACCTGTGCGTCGCAACCCACAGGAACTGTATTAAAGGGCCGCAGCATGAGGAAGGTTGAGAAGCACTGCCTTACATATTCAAAATAGCCTTGTCTGGTAGTTGAACATTCTCAAAATGTAAGACAACCTGCTAAAAGTCCTCTTCAAACTCCATAATCTTTAAAAGTCGTAACTCTAAAAACATACGATCTCAGCTACCATCTGGCTGTTTGGTCTGACAGGTGTTCTAGCAAGTTCTGTTTTAAGAAGTATTATTTTAAATATTCTCAAAATGCATCTTGACTGCCAAAAGGCTATAGAACACCTTATTTTTTTGAGTTTATCTGCAATGTTGGATTTGTTTCACTTCCTTAAACAGGCCTTTGGTATCTATAGATAAAAATTTTAAATTAGTTGCTCTCATAGAGGGTAGGACTGAGATGGTAGACAATCTAGGAATGTTCTTAGCACCGTTTTAAATAAATATCCTTAATCTGTCCAATATTTATTTAGTAAGAATAAGATAAAAGCATATTTTTCTATTAAAATATCGTTTAGTTCTCCATCAAAATAAGGGAATTATTACATATAATAAATATATCAAAGCAAGTTATTCTGTTTGGAATTAACATTATTAACTTCATAGCTTTTAGCCATTCATCCTTACAGAACATGCTAAATTCCTCTCAAAAAGGGAAACCTAATTTCCATTAATATAAATATAAAAACCTTTTGAGCTTTCTAGTTATCACATTCCATAAGTATTCCATGTCACTTAAAACTTATTCTGATTTTCAGTAATTTCTTAGAAGTTTAAAATTTAGAAAATTGAGTATATTTATTCCTGTTAACTAGCTCTTCTATGGCATGATCCAGTTACTTTCAAGATTTTGGGGGGCTAACGCTGCCAATTTCACCGGCCTACAACCTCTCAGACATTAGGATTAATTCAAGGTCCACAGGTGCACCAGAAACTATGCAGGTATAGGCAGGTAGGAAAGAAACTCTTCGGAGATTGGTTTGTGGATACTTTTTTCATCTGAGTGAACTGAATATTTAAGCCAATTTACATTTCCCAAATTCTGTAAGGAACAGAATGAGGACATCTTAGTGAACTAGCTTTATATTTTCTAATTAACACAGTGATGTTTTGAAGCCCTTGGCAGCTACTGGCTGGGCTACCCATTAATGTGGTTCTGTTAGGTGCTCTAGAGCTTTAGAAACCATTTATCCAGGCAGGAGAGCATCACTGCCAAGTGTTATATTTGTAAGTTTCTCTGAACATGCTTCTTTCTGTACTGGATTGAAACACCATGGCAACAGCCAAGTTGCTGGTGACTCACTGTACTATCAAGCACATAATGAGAGGCATAAGAATAGTCTGAGGGGCGGCTAAAGTTCCATTCTGCTGCATTTAACAAAAGCATTGGCCCCTTATCATTACTGAAACCACAATTTGAGTCTAGACTTCTCTTTCCAATTGTCCGCTCAATGTAACCAAAATCAATCCATTCCATATGTCTGTGGGATGCTCAAAATTATTGAGATGGTGAGACAAAATAGTCATTTAATAATTTAGAGATGAGGAGAATTAAATGATTCATAATTTACAGATGAAGAGAATTAAAGAATTAAAGACATGTTGTTAAAGATATGTTGATATTTAACAACATATCTTTAATTCTCAGTTTGTTCAAGTAAGGAAAGGCACAAACACCTTATTTATTTCTTGCAAATGATTTAACCTGTTTAAACGCAACATTTCATTGGGAAGAGCATATGTATGTGTACCTATTGATCATATTAAAATTTAGTTTCATCAAATAATTTTAAAAGACATTTTAACTCAGTGATTTCACATTCATCCCAAGTTGAGAGATGAACATATTCATAAATGGTTTACTTTCCCTGTTCATTTACTCTCTGCATGGGAATGAAAGCCAGCATTCTACTTCATGAATAGCAACAAAAATGTTATTCGCTTTGTCCAGTGTGCATATTTTACAGAAAAATGGTAGTTAAACCAATAAACTCAGCTACAAACAAAGGAATTTTCAAAGTATGATTATAATAAAATCTCAGTTTTCACTGATTTGGGACTAACCTATTTGAAATAATGTTGGTATTTCAAAGCAGGAAGGCAGTGCTAAAATGGCGAATAATAATAAAAAAATGACAATAGGATAAAAATAACAAAATGTATGTATTTGCATTTAGTTTTGTCTTATGTTTTCAAGATTTCTGCTTATCCAACACAGTTTTAAAAGACAGAAGTCTCCTTTACTGTTTCCGCTACAGAAACCATCAGGCAGCAGTGTCCTCACAATAGCATGAGATGATATGCAGATAATTATCATTAAAATCATACTCCATTCAATTGATAGCATTTGCAGGATGCTGCTTACACTTACAAATCAAGGGCTAAAGAAAGCTCCATAGATATTTCAAATAACTATCAAGTAGAGAATGCTCCTACAAGGATAGCACAATCAGAAGTATATTCACATGATGTCTTAAAATGCGGCCCTATTAACACACAATTACAAACCCTCTACCTGATTTGTGAACTATCCAAATGAATAAAAGGGTACAAAAATAGCAAACTGAGAGTGAATCCAGTAGTGGTCATACAATGCAGAGTGTAAGCCCTTCATTGTTGGAGTCAGGTTCTGTCCCTGTCTGCCTCTTATTTTACTCTGTGGGAACTTGGGCAGATATTTCATCATTCAGGGTCACTGTCATGGCTAATACTTTGAATCTTACTCGGAGTAAGATTCACATCAGCAAAATAAATACCACTTCCATCCCCTTTTTATATAAGAAAAGACAGAGATCAAAGATATTAAATAGGTTGTTTATGGGAACAGAGCTTCTGAACTGAAGAAGTCTTAGCCTAGATAAACCCACATGCTTATATAGGGAGTTCCAGAGTTCTTACCTGAAAACATCTACACCACCGCTGTCTGAGGTTCATTCAATGATAACATTCAAGTGAAGGCTTAGCACAGAATTTGGTAAATGCTTAATAAATATATGGTGATAATAATAATAATACTGATACATCAGGAACCAATAAAATCAATAATAATAAAAATGTCCACAAAATAATTACCTCTAATTCTGGTGAAGTGGAAATCGAGGAATCTCTACCACCTAAAAGCCTATAAATATAACTAAAGCAGTTTGCAGAAGAAAATTCATAGCCTCAAACAAATTTACTAAACAAATAACAACAAAAATATGTAATGTATTCAACATGAGAATTTTAAAAAGAGCTAAAAAATTAAATCAAATCAAAGAAATATGCAATAAAGATAAAAGCTAAGAGTAAAGTATTAAGAAAACTAAATGAATTACACTTGTGAATGTTAATAAAGTATTAGCAAATACAAATTCAAAGCACATTAAAAATATTAAAATGTGATCAATTGAAGCTTACTTTAAAAATTTAAGGCTGATTTCCCATTAGGAAATCTGTTACTAAAAGACATGTATGAATAGGTAACTCAAGATGAGGTCCTCATAAGGAAAAGAAACAAACCTCTTGTAATAGACACCTAGCCACCAGATACTTTATCCAGATCACAAGTACACACATGTGCCATACACGCGTGTGTTTGGGGGAAGGGTGAAAATAGGTGCATAGATATGTATAATGCATTTCCAGTAATTACAACAGAAATTATTTGCAATTCCAAAAATGCTTGAGATCAGCCATATTTGCAAAAAGATTGCTAAGGGCTAATATCCTAGCATATTAACTCACAATAATTAGAACAGTGTGATTCCCTGTAGCAATGGAAACTATGTATCGGCCTATTGATACTTATCACTATTGCTAAGTGCTGGTATTTCAAATTATTAGGTTTTACATTTTTATTGGTTACATTTAGAAAGTTTATTTGTATTTTACAAATAAGTATGTATCTTACATTAAGTAAACACTATACAACTTTTTAAAACAGATATTAACAAGATCTTATGAAAGAATGTCCTTTAGATATGAGAAACACAGCATGTACATATAAGAATCAAAAGGCTCCTACCTATGACATATGACTATAAAAAACCGTCTGAAAGAGGATTTAGATTTAAAATTGTCAAGAGCTGTCAGGGACCTCCTGAGGCAGGCATGATAGAAATACCTTGGTTGTAAGTATAGCAATTTATATCGTATTGAACTCCTCTCTTAATTTGCCTTTGATGAAAATGGAAAGCTTCAATGTACACACAGTCCTAACAAAGGTGCCAAGTTCTTATGCACACACCAATTATAATGAAACTTAACTGCTTTTGAATCTAGTCTTGCCTGAGCCACTTATAGAATAGCAACTCTAAACTAAATTCATGGTATGGGACTGTGTATTAAATGTGCCAATAATGAGCTACAGTCTTTCCTGGGTCTCACATTTGCTTTTGGGAATGTGCAATTTAAATGTCCTATTCAGTTACAGGTGGAAGGTGGAGTCCACAGTAATCAGTAACCAAGTGAAAATGAAACTTTTCACACCAGCTGACTCATAGGCCATCTTACGAAATTACTCACCGTATTTTAGCCTCTTCTAAATTAAGGTGATATTTATGGTCAGCTTAATTAATTCAATATCCTAATGAGAAAGGAGTTTTTTAAACTCCATTTTCACCATTCTCAATTCAAATAAGCCTACATCTCCTTGGCAGGATACACTGATCACAGACAAGGACCTCTACCTTCCTGACAAGCTTGCCGTGTTTCCATTTACTGTTCTTCCATTCTACTTTCAGCCCGTTGGAGATCACTGTTGCTTCTATCACTCTATGGAAATTTCTTGGTTTTACTACAATCTAATAATATTCTAGAATTTCAAAGACCAGTGGCCATTCTAGTCTTTGAATAAATGTTGGTTTAACATGATATCCAAGGATCATCAAAGCCTGAAGGTAAGATTATGTCATTTCCTACTGCCTCAAAATGATATTTCATGCATTTGGGAGATGATACGTGTTTAATCTGGATTAATTCTATGTAAATTTTTGTTAGACGTTTCCTAAAAGGAGAAAACTTATTAAAAGTCTTCAAATTGCATATATTTTTAGGAGCCAATATCTAAAAACTCAGAGAAAAAAAGATATCTTGTAAAATATCAGCATTATAAAAGTAAATTTCACCAGTGCTAATATATGACATTCAAGAAGACAAAGGCTATTGATACAAAATCATCACTAGAAGCAATAGTGTCCAAGTCTTCCCATGTCAGATGTCATTAAAGGATCAAAAAATAAAGCTTCATTGTTCAGACAATAATATTCTATGGTAAAAAAAAAAAAAAAAGTTCTAAATCTTCTGAATTTTGCGACTGGATGGCATCTTGTATCTCTTCCTGCTGGTGATGTCTGTGTGACTCTGTTATTATATTAGGAAGAGAGTGCTTCCTCCCTTCTCATCACACTGGGAGCACTTGCCACCTGCCTAACAACGGGATGTTGAGTTAACCAGGGCAGTGCAGGTGTTCAGGCCGGAGGTAGGAAGCCCACCAGTTTGACAGTACTAGACAGAGGCCTGTCAGTTCCAGCGTGACCAGAGTTCCCTCAGGAATACTGAGTTGCAAGATAAGAACAAAGCTTTGATAAGCCAAATGCACTTTGATAGAACATGAACTGATTTAGTACCGAAGAGCAACATTTTTAAAGGTTCTAAATTTTAGCTGGAGGCAGAGGGAATGCCAGAAAATAAATGAAAGCTGCTTGCCACTTCAAAAGCTAATCTTTGTAATGCTTTCATTAGCAGTTTAAAAAACCACATACACACTTTTGAAGTAGAAAAGAAATGATTTTGATGACTGATTGCTATAGGGTATAGTTTAACTTCACAGTCTTTCAAAAATAGGCAAGGTCAGGGATTTCTTTTACTGGGTGTTGGGATTGTAAAATATTTTGTTTGTAAAGGAACCAAAAATAGATATATAACAGGAAGATTAGCTGATGAACTGTTCATTTAGTTTCCTCAATAAAAGATAAGTATCTATTATAGTTGGAGTGGGAGAGGGAAGGTTCTTCTTTCTAAAGAAACATCCCTGTAGGCTGGATGCAAAGACACTTTTTTCGCTTTTAAACAAACATAGTATGAAAATACTTGGACTTCACTGTAATGAAATTACAATAGAAATGGCAACTGGGAGAATCTACGGTCTTTTCTAAACTTCCGCAAGGGTTATAGGGGAAGCAAACAAGTGAACGATATTATTAGTTTAGACTAACAAAGGAAAATATTTGTGTTTTAAGCCAAAATATGTAACCCAGATGCCATACAAGTTTGTAAACAATAAAAAACTTAAAAGACAATTTCATGTCCCCCCACAGCTTTAAGATTTTCTACCCAAAGATATGGCCGTAAGAGATGTCCTTCCTGCCAGATCCAATGTGGATTTTGTGGCTATCAAATCAATGAAGTTATGGATATAACATGTGGGCTGAGGTATAGTAGAGAATTCCTAACTGTGCTGTGCCCACATGATATCAATATTAAGGAAGAAATAATATCCATTATTTATTATTTTAATACCAAGTAATTCTAAACTGTGTTTATGGTATCACAATATCATGCTTTCCAAAACAGTTTTCTTATGTAATCCTTGTTATTATTTTTTTCTCCAATATCATCATCCAAAGCCTACTCAGTGAATTCCACAGTCCACTGGGAAATAGGGTCTGCCCTGTCTCCTATCACAGGGGAACCCCACACATCCGTTTCCAACTCACAAGCAGGGCTAAGATACCATGACTATGTCTTGAATTTCTTGCATACTAACAATGTTAAAGAAAAATGCTTTAGTCATACTTAAAAATACAGTAGAGTTTAAATGGTGGCACGAAAGATGTGGGACATTTTGAGCAGAAGTGGCATCAATTAATCAATAGTTGGGAATTGTGACAATAACAATAGCTAGCATTTACTAAGCACGTCTGTGTATCAGCCACTATTAGTCACGCACAGGATCAAGTCACACATAGCATCACACAGCAAGTGGGGTATCTGCGGAAGAGAACAGTATGTTTGTGTGTCTTAAGAACTAAACACTAGAAACTACAAAAGAGTAGCTAGGAGTGATTTGCAGGGAAGCTGATGCAGGCTCCTGAGTGCCAGGATAAGAGGAGACTAATACTTTTATTCTACAAATATTAAGGAGGCATTGGAGGTTTTGGTTAAGCAGGCTGAGGAAAATGGTTTTCCTCAGGATAAATTTTCCATATCCACAAAACGTGTTATAATTTAATGTCAAGGCTTTCCTAATTCATATGCAACGCTGTCAGATCCTTGACTTAAAACATTTAATTATTTGGGATCAGATTATTGGTTTTGTTTTGGAAAGATCAAACCCTAATTTGTGGACAATAATTTTATAGCTTTCTCCCTTTTCAAAATTTCTTAGCTTTTCTTGCCAGGGATGCCCAAATTAATGTTAATGCATTTCTGTAGATTTTAATTATCATAAATATTATATGACAGCTGACCACCTGCCTACATCAGCCACCTCCTTCATTTGATCTAGTTTTCCCAGATCAGCCGGGCACCACATGTACATATCAGTACATTAGGCTTACTTACTTATGTTGACCAGTTTGTTATAGTGCCTTGGGTGGTCACCTTACGGCAGTTTACTGGTATTTTACAAATACAACAATGCACATTAGATGCTGTCTTTCTGTATTTGTGCTTACTATTTGATGTCCAATCATGCTATCAGAAAACCTGTTTTCCTCAGAGAAAATATGTTGGAATAGAGTTTCCCTGGCTGCTCTCTAAACAACAGTGATTAAAAAAGGGGTCATTAACATTGTGAATGTAGCTGACTTTAATACAAACACTCAAAGCATCTACTAGAAAAGTTAACTGCTATATCATAATGGGTCAATAACACCATTATCAGAAATAAGTAATATGCTTTTAGTTATCAAAGCACAAATTCCAGACTTTAGTTGTGAAAAGGTATTTTCTTTTTATAAGTATAATATTCTATACCTAGAGAAAATACTTTCCCACTACTGTACCAGCAGAGAGACCTAAGTAATTAAACTAGAAAATAAGTTCCTCTCCATTAATGTTATTGTTAGAAATTCTAGATTAAAATCTCCAATTACTATGGAAGTGGAGGAAATCAAGTTGCTCATGTCTGTTAGAGTTTCTCTTATAAATTGAGGTGCGTTGTGGTTGGGTGCATAAATATTAATAATTGATATCTCATCATTTTGAGTATTACCTTTAACAAATATGAAGGTAATACTGTGAATATTTTTTATATTGTATAGTATGCATTTTAAATTTCTTAATGATTTTTGATAGGAAAAATGATTTGGTGAAATTATTTTTCTTTTTTACTTTATAATTTTTAAAATACTTGGTTACTAATTTTTTTTTTTTTTTTTTTTTTGAGATAGAGTTTCAGTTTGTCGCCCTCGGTAGAGTGCTGTGGCGTCATAGCTCACAGCAACTTCAAGCTCTTTGGCTTAAGTGATCCTCTTGCGTGAGCCTCCCAAGTAGCTAGGACCCCAGGCACTTGCCACAATGGCTGGCCATTTTTTTGTTGTTGTTGCATTTTGGCTCGGGCCAGGTTTGAACCCGCCACCCTTGGTCTATGGGGCCCACCCCCTACCCACTGAGCCACAGGCACCACCCACTTGGTTAGTAATTTATTTTTGATAATTGTTAGCGTTAAGAATTGATTTTGAAAAAGTAGTTTTCAACTATTTAGCCTCTTACTCTGTTAAATAAAACCACCAGTCATTGGAGGAAAGAAAGGATTAACTTTTATTATATACTTAATTCTTCCTAAACGTCTATATTTGTTTCTGAACTAGATATCTATTCTGTTTTTCAGTGATTGAGTTTTGAGCCTGCTACATACTATTTTAATCATTTGAACTTTGTGATTTTGGTTTCTGTCAGAATATCCTTCACCTTTGTAAGCTATTTAATACAGGTGGGGTCATATCATTTTTATCTTTGTATCCTATAAAGCACCTTATATACTTCATTAGCTAGTTTGTTAGTAAGTATGTATTAATTTATTGACTACCAGTGGTAAAGAATTATTAGAAGATTTAAAAACTGGAAGATTACTTCTGATCTTTCTGACTACTTGATATATTTACCCATTCAGAGGATTTATGCTACAGGGGTAAGAAGGTGAATGAATAATCATTTTAAAATTACTAATACAAACGTTGTTGTGTCTTAGTAAGTGTAGTTTTAGCAGTTGTGATTATATACAATGAAACTGCTTTGGTAATCTTAGAAACTAATTCTTATTATCAGTGAATATTTTTTTTAACCTATATAATAAAATTACTTATTTCCAAAATTTCAAGGGGAGATACTGTTATTTCTTTGCCTATGTTTTTCCTAAAATGAATTATTGAGTTAAAGATTTATTTGGAACGACACACATAAAAATGACAAACTTTTTCTTTTAGGTAATTTTGAATTGTTCAGCTCTACAGAGTTTGTTGCATTTGCTGAGTAGCCCAAAGGAATCTATCAAAAAGGAAGCGTGTTGGACCATATCTAATATAACAGCTGGAAATAGGGCACAGATTCAGGTAATCTCAGGGGACCTACCTTTCTTTTAAGTGGGGTATTTTTCAGGAACCCTTAAAATATGTGTTATTTTCATTATTGCTTTGAAGACCAATAACTTCCAAGATTGTTGTCATATGTTGTAATCTGATTCTTTATCCTAGCTTATAGGTGTTAATAAGTCTTTTGAAATTTACACTTAGGTCTTGGTTTTCTTCATTGCCTTTATTATTTGATTATTTACCAAGTTTCAAGATATAGTCTTGCATTTCCAAAATATTTTGATGAATTTTGCGCTAAACATGATTAGATTAGCTTTACTCTTAGCAAGTGAAGTATTTATTGTATTAAAAGTTTTTTGATGGTTATTTGCCCTTTACTTTTGCCTTTCTATTAATGAGAGAGTAACTCAAGTGGAAAATAAACAGTGGACCAAAGGGTTTATCATGAGCCATGGTCAAGGCTAAAATAAGGGATAAGTAAAAATAGGACACAGGCTCAGGGGACTTGGAGATGAGTGGAAATATAGAGATTTACCAGAATGAATATATACATTGAAGCATCGCATTGTATCCCATAAATATATATAGTTACTATTTGTTAATAAAATATTAAGGAGAAATATGAAACCATCTCAAATAAAATGATTTGCTTAAGGACACCTCTAGGAAATTAACAGGAGCAGGATTAGGTATCGTTCTAAACTTTGCTGATTCCTACACTGGTATAATAGAAAGAATTCTTGGCCTGGAAAGCATAGTTAATTGCTTTTAGAATGCTGAATTAGGGACTGAGATTGATAGCTATACCAATTTGTAGCACGTGTACTAGATGATTTCATCTGTAGTTGATTTCCTACTTTCACTTTTATGCAAAAATTCTGTTTCTTTTTTCTTATTTGAGATTAAAATGAGGGTACAATTAGCTTACAATATTTGCATTTATTAGGTAGAGTCCCTTTTGTAGTTGTGTCCCGCACCCAAGAGGTGTGCCGTATACCCTTACGTTGTGCATTGTGCCCATTAAGTGAGAGCACACCTATCCCCCTCACTTTTTCTCCCCCCCAACTTTGATTGAGTTTTTCTCTTATAGGGACATGTATTAGATCTTCTACTGGCTTCATACCAGTATACTTTGGATACTTGCTTTTCCATTCTTGTGATATTTTATGAAGGAAAACGTGGTTCAGCTTCACCAAGGTTAATGCAAAAGATACAAGACCCTGTCTTTTTATGGCTGAATAGTATTAGTATTCCATGGTGTACGTATACCATAGTTTATTAATTGATTCCTAGGTTGGTGAACATTTAGGTTGTTTCCACATCCTGGTGATTGTAAATTGAGCTGCAATAAACAATCTACTGCACATGTCCTTATTAATAAAATGATTTTTTTCTTCTGGGTAGATGCCTAGTAATGAGATTATTGGATCAAGTGGAAGATCTATTTTGAGTTCTTTGAGGAGTCTCCATATTTCTTTCCAAGGAGACTGTATTAGTTTGCAGACCCAAGAAATTCTCAGTTTCTTGATACAGAAAATAGGAACCCATTTTAGGTTCTTGAGCTAAAGAGAAACATGTAGATACAAATTTTTGGAAGACAATTTTAGTGTTAATATGTGAGCTGAATTAAGTAAAAGTATTCCATACAACTGTATGGCTGTTAATCTGGTTGGGAGTTGGTGGCTTTGGAACAGGATGGCTGCAGTGCTAAGGGAAAGTAAAAGATGGACCAGGACATTCTAAATTGAGAATGACAAGGACACTTGATAGCTAATTGAATTTAGAATAAATAAATAAACTAGTAGGCTTTGTGAACTAGAGAACCATAAAAGGAGACCTGATATAAAGTAAAGATGATGTGTTTAAGGTGACTAGCTGACTTAAAGTAAGCTGCCAGTTATCCTGGGCTAGAGTTTCATTGAGAAGTGAGGACTGCAGAGTTTCAGTGCATTTGTAAGATGACGTGTTAAGAGAGAAATGAGAGTAACAAGAGAACAGAAAATTGAATTTTTATAATTTGTTACTATGGGTAGAACAAGAAAGGGTAAGAAAATAGAAGAGAACTCAGAAAACCAGGAGGTACAAGATCACAAACTCCAGGATGGATATTATCAGTAATACCAAGTATAGCCTGAACATTAGGGGTGATGATGACTTAACTCTGTAATTCAAAAGAGTTAGTCAATAGTGAAGCTATCTTAAAAGTTATAGTTACTTTTATGAATAATTTTTTATAAATCTTTTTATTTCCCTGTCCATTAAAAATGTTTTCCCCACTTAAATTTTTCTTTAATTTCAGACTGTGATAGATGCCAATATTTTTCCAGCCCTCATTAGTATATTACAAACTGCTGAGTTTCGGACAAGGAAAGAAGCAGCCTGGGCCATCACAAATGCAACTTCTGGAGGATCAGCTGAACAAATCAAGTAAGTATTAGCCAGTTTGTAAGCGTCTTGTAAATTAAAGGAAAAATTATTATTGTGTCTGTCATTTTGTAAATTTCCCACATACTACCTAAGAGTAAAAGATTAGGTATTTTTGAGGAGTGAGGTGAGTGACAGATGATCTTATTAAGTAAAAATGCTTAATTTCACCCCTTTGGAAGATTGTTCTCAGTGTCATGATTAGACTCAAATGTGTATTTGATTCCTTATATCACTCACAATTCTTTTTTTTTTTTTTTAAATAAAAAGGCATACACTGGGCGTGGTGGCTGTAATCCTAGCACTTTGGGAGGCCGAGGCAGTGAATTGCATGAGCTCAGGCGTTCTATGGGTAGAACAAGAAAGGGTAAGAAAATAGAAGAGAACTCAGAAAACCAGGAGGTACAAGATCACAAACTCCAGGATGGATATTATCAGTAATACCAAGTATAACTCGCTCAGCCTAAGCAAGAGCGAGACCTCGTCTCTAAAAACTAGCTGACCTCGTCTCTAAAAACTAGCTGGGAGTTGTGGCGGGCTCCTGGAGTCCCAGCTACTCCGGAGGCAGAGGCAAGAGGATCTCTTGAGCCCAAGAGTTTGAGGTTGCTGTGACTATGATGATGCTGTGGCACTCTACCCTGGGTGACAAAGTGAGACTCTGTCTGAAAAGAAACAAAAGGAAATAAAAAGACATACCGTATATACTCGAGTATAAGCCGAGTTTTTTGGCACAAAATCTGTGCCGAAAAACCCAAACTCGGCACAAATTTTGTGCCGGAAAAAACTCGGCTTATACTCGAGTATATACGGTAGTTGAGGTTTGAGGCAACAGAAAGATGGGTGATTTCAACCTACTCTGGAGCTATTTGGTCAGAAATATCTTAATACTAAGTAGAATTAGACCAGACTTGAAAGAGAGGTATGTCTTAGAATAAAGTGCCAAATTCAACAGAGGCAATTATCTTCAAAAGTATTATGGTATTCAGTAAAGGAAGAGACTTACGTGGTAAGTCTCTATAAACTATTATTCCTTGGTAATAGTTTATAATCTTTATGGGCAGAGAAAGTATAAATATGGAATTATCATATAATTAAATGCTACCTGAATCCAAATGAGAGGAAAATGGTTTCAAATGAGTGTTAAAGCATTAATCCCTTCCTCATATGTCATCAGACAACCATAAAGTGCTTCTTACATTGCTTCTTTGCCACAGGCACCACCCAACAAATGATAATTTTGAGTGCTCTATTTGGAATTAAAAGGAAGAATAGTCCTAATAATTTGCAGAAGTAGATAAGTAGAGAAGAAAAGAAATATTTATCTGAAATATTAACACTGCAAACATTAACATAGGCAATAGCAGTTTCAATAAATGTCATAATGGACAGGTTATTCGAGAAAGACTTCAAGTGGTCTTTAGAAGCACATTTGTCTTTTATATATTTTTTAACCTCTAAGATTCTGGTTCCAGGGTACTGTGTTTGTAAGTATACTGTCACCAGATTGCAATAATATCAAGTACTATAGAATAGTTATTTGAATAAACTATGTTCAAATTCACATTTATAATGATTAATTGTGTCTATACCAAATATCTTCTCTTAATTGAAATAATTAAACCTTAAACATACATATTTTAAAAACATTTCTAAAATATTGTGCCATCTTTCATTTGAAAGTATTCAGGAGTGTTTTTGCTGAGTTAGAGAAAAGGGGAATCACTACTGTTGCAGTTTTTAAAATTCAGCGTAGCTATTTATAATGAAGTTAAGTATCAATCTCCTAGCAGTTTCTTCTTACATATATATGAAGAGTTATCTTGAAAGATCATCACAAAAATCCTAAAACTCCAAATTACAGGAAGAAAACTGATGTTGTCATGGATAATAGGTATCTATTTGGCTCCTGCTCATTGTTGAAGAGACAAGATTTGGATGCAAGAATCAGTTAGAATAATTTAGGAAATATCAACAATTCTGAGCTGAATATAATTAATTGTTCATGCATACTATGTTTTTAAGAGGAATAAGAAATGTTGACTGGAATTAAAGATGTATGAAAGAGATAAAGTTACTATTTAGATAGAGATTTGGCAATTTTGAAGGAGAGAATAGCATGAGGAAAAGTGTGAGAGAATGCACAGTAAATGTTTTTAGAGGAAATCAATCTTGCTATATATAGGTAATTCTTTCACAAGGATGAGGATTTAAGTGATCAGTGGACTTTCAATACTAGGATAAAGGCCTTAGTCTTGGGTGTTGGGAAAACTTGGAGTGTCTAACCTCAAGAGTGACATGCAAAATGTAGTGTTTTGAGAAGAATGAGAACAAGTAAGATGCCTTGCAGTAGTTCAGAGTATAATGATAGCCAAGGTTAAGATGATAGTGGGTTTGGATATGGGAAAGAAGGATCTGTAGGATTTGTGGAAAGCTATGGGAAACGAAAGGGAAGTCAAAGACGACTGGAAAATGGTGGTGCTGATGATAACAGGATGTGGAGGAGTAAAGCCTGTTTAAAGGCAGTCGTTTTAGATTACAGTGAATTTGTTACTTACCTGGAGAAACCTGACTTTACCATTCAGTCTTTTAAAACTCAGTTTTTCTCTGTTTTGGACCTAGATTTCTTCCTCATAAATTTCTGCTTCTTAAAGGAACTCCTAAATGTAAAATTACTCATGTAATCACTCAGGTTTGCAACACTGATGAAATTTTAGAAAATAACTCACTTTTCTAGATAATGTATTATGCAATAAATATCATTACTCAGAAAAAACCTTGGTGGTAGTTTTATAGTTTATGCTACCACAAAGTCATTTGACTTTGATGACCAGTATTCATTGTATCTAGATATTTTAAATATGTCACCCCTAGGAACCATTCCCAGTTGTTAACCATAGAATTGTGCATATTTTTTGTGATGCTTCTCAGTCATCTTTTCAAGTCTTCAAACTTAGCCTGAGAACATATAGTCCTTTTTTTCTCTAACTATAATAATGCCTTAATTCTCCAAAAATGAGAGGCTGCATCAGAAAATATCACCTTAGGCTCTGGCCATAGCTCAGTGGTTAGGGCACTGGCCACATATACCAAGGCAGGTGGGTTAGAACCCAGGCCTGCTAAACAACAATGACAGTTGCAACAAAAAAATAGCTATTTTTGTTTTTGTGTGGCGGGTGCCTATAGTCCCAGCTACTTGGGAAGATGAGGCAAGAGAATTGCTTAAGCCCAAGAGTTCAGGGTTGCTGGGAGCTGTGATGCTACTGCACTCTACCAATAGCAATAGTGAGATTCTGTCTCAAAAGAAAAAAACAAAAAACAAAGAATAGCCATTATCCTAGTTTTAACATAGTGAGACTGTGTCCAAAAAAAGAAAAGAAAATATCTTTTCTTGAAAAGTACAGACTCTTGTCAGATGTGGTTGTTCACGCCTGTAATCCTAGCACCAGGTGATGCCGAGGCAGGTGGAGTGCCTTAGCTCACAGGTTCGAGACCAGCCTGAGCCAGAGCGAGACTTCTTCTCTAAAAATAGCCAGGTGTTGTGGTAGGCGCCTGTAGTCCCAGCTACTTGGGAGGCTGAGGCAATAGAATTGCTTGAGCCCAAGAGTTGGAGGTTGCTGTGAGCTGTGATGCTATAGCACTCAACCAAGGGTAACAAAGTGAGACTCTGTCTCCCAAGAAACAAATAGTTCACTCTTTGTACAGTTACAGTGTTGTATGTCCACCACTGCAGTATTGTACGGAATAGTGTTCTGCTGCCCTAAAATTACTCTGTGCTTCAACTACCATCACCATCTCTTTGTTGAACCCTTAGAATCCTTGGCAGTCATTTTTCTTTTTATTTTTTGTCTAGTTCTGCCTTTTTCAGAATATCATATAGTTGGATTCATGTATTGTGTAGCTTTTTCAGATGGAGTTCTTTTACTTAGAATAAGGCATTTAAGGCTCTCCTCTGTGTCCACTCATGACTCGATAGCTCATTTCTATTTTAGCACTGCAGAACATTCCATAATATAGATGTACCACAGTTTATCCATTCACCTCCTGAAGAAAATCTTGGTTACTTCTAGTTTTTGGCAATTGTGAATAAAGCTGCTATAAACATTTTTGTTTAGGTTTTTGTGTGGGCATAAGTTTTCATTTGGGTAGATGTCCAAATAATTGCTGGGTCATATGGAAAGATGTTTAACTTTGTCAAGAAACTGGCTTTTAGCACCAAGTGTGTCATGTTTCAGAGATGTCGCTACCTATAGAAACAAGGATGAAATTAATCAGTCAAACCTATACCTTTTAGATGAGCTGCTTATATTCAAATTCAGAGAGTATCCCATTTTTTGGATTCCATAATTGGATTCAAAAAGAATGGAGAAGGGTGCTGAAGATCAGGTTTGGGGATAATGTATTTATAGGCTTTTTATGATAAGGTATAGCTTGTACGGTTGGATGAGAGCCTTTTTTATATGCAGTAAGTTTGAGGATGACTCACCAATTTTATTAAAATTCTACGAAGTTAAACATTTTGTTTGACTAAATTTTCTTCATGTTAATTTAGGTACCTAGTAGAACTGGGTTGTATCAAGCCACTCTGTGATCTCCTCACGGTCATGGACTCTAAGATTGTACAGGTTGCCCTGAATGGCTTGGAAAATATCCTGAGACTTGGAGAACAAGAAGCCAAAAGGAACGGCAGTGGCATTAATCCTTACTGTGCTTTGATTGAAGAAGCTTATGGTAAGACACATTGACTAAGGAAGCACATGGTCCAAAATCAATTAGGCCATAAAGTCCAATAAAAGCACTAATACTACTAGGCACTGGATGAAATGGTTATTATTAAGGAAATTGCTGTGTCTGCACACTGGATGTTGCTTGCATGTGAATTGAATAGTATACAAATTTCAGGTGTAATCCCAGCAATCATTTTTAAAATACTTAGGAGATTCAAGTAGATAATCTTCCTTTACATCAATTAAAGATACATATGTCAAAATATAGTTTTTCAGAATTTCCAGCAAATAGTAGAAATTCCAAAAAGATTTTTCTTTATTCGTTTTAGGTCTGGATAAAATTGAGTTTTTACAGAGTCATGAAAACCAGGAGATCTACCAGAAGGCCTTTGATCTTATTGAGCACTACTTCGGGACTGAAGACGAGGACAGCAGCATTGCGCCCCAGGTTGACCTTAGCCAGCAGCAGTACATCTTCCAGCAGTGTGAGGCTCCTATGGAAGGTTTCCAGCTTTGAAGCAATACTCTGCTTTCACGTTCCTGTGTCAGACCAGGCTACCCCAGCGAGTTCTCTTGTGGAGTCCACAGTCCTCATGGAGCTAACTTCTCAAATGTTTTCCATAATACTGTTTGCGCTCATTTGCTTGCCTTGCGCACCTGCTCTCTTACACACATCTGGAAAACCTCTGGCTCTCTGTGGTGGAATACCCTTCTAATACAAGGGTAACCAGAACGGCCCACTCTGTTATGGAAAAATCCCTAGGCTTTGGAGATCTGCACTTATGTTAGAGTCATGGGAATATACCCATATTAATGTGGCTCCCTTTTTTATGGGTGAAAAAGAGGACTCCTCCTTGTTCGCTTTAACATGGGAAAAACTGACATTAAAAGATGAGATTAAACCTTTATCTTGAATTTCACACAACTACTCGCGACAAGGGAGATGTTTAGACCTGTTGTGTATACTTCAGAGTACTTTTCATGAGTTCTTCCACAGTGAACCCTTGGATTACCTGATGGCTTTTTCTAGCCAAGTTTGCATTAATACTTAACTGAGATTGGATGGTTTCTTTTCTTCTATTGGCGCCATTCTTCAGATTTTAAAGTTAAACCATCCACTCCCTCACCTTCAGCCTTCAGTGAATGTGCTTTCTAGTTGTCAGAAATGCTGAAGAATTAACACTTTGACTCTTAAATGTGATACTGGTTTGCAGATTCCCTTAGAGCAGAAAGGAAAGGGGCACATATTAATTTGTATGGCTTTTGCATCTTTTTGTTCTTACGTGTCTTCGGATTTGGAAGTTGTCAGTCCTAATGCTGGCATAAAGATTTAGAATCTTCAGTAATCAAAAACCATATCCTATAATTCCATAAAAACTAAGAAAAATAAAAAAAAACACCCTCCAGTTTTCCTAAACTCAACTGGTTGACTAGAGGCTGTGTTTCTGCATTAAAATAAATGTTTCAGGCTTTGTGGTCCTGATCAAGGTCCTCATTAAATTTGAGTTCACCCTAGGTGCTTTTCCCTTCTGTGACTAGCACATAACACATACTTTTATAAGTTACTTAGGGATTTTTTTCTTAAGTCAGGTGCAGCTAGATTCTAATGTATTCATGCTGCACATAAGATTCCTTTTAATGTAGCATCCTTATATTTTAAAAAAAAAAAAAAAAAGTCTTTGCAACATGACCTGCTTAACCCAAATAAGGACATTGAACTTTTCTAATAACCTCATTATTTCCAAATCATTTTATTTCACCTCCTAGTACTGCACACCCCCACCCCCCTCCCCAATAAAAATAATATCCACCTTCTGGCTCATTTGATGATGACTGCAATCTGTACCTGCAAATGGCTCTTCCAGTACTGTGTTCAGTGATCTACATTTGTGCTTGGACTGGAATGAAAAAATATGCTTAATTGCCAAGAGAACTGCAAATGAGTTCAATATGATTTCTCGGTGCTAGTTGGCCATCATGACTCAATGTTGGGATATACTATCAGAAGATTTTTTTGTTGATGTGCTGTTCAAAATGAATTCTGAAGGAAAAGTTGCTCACTTTTATTTCAGAGCATACCCTTTTAAATCTATTTAGACTTGTCTTCTTCTAGAATTCAGTATAACCCCAAAGTGTAAAAATTATTTGAAAGTTGCCCCTGACAAGCTATTATATATACATCTCTGGTAAATCCTGCTGAATGTAAGGGATATTCAGAGCTTTCATACCTCATCATGATGTTACTTAAGCAGCCAACTTACGTGACCTGATTTAAACTTTTAAAAAATTCACTTCATTCAAACTAGAAAGAGTCAAAGACAAAGGACATATATCAGCCAAGAGTGTGATGCATTCTTCACGTCTAGCCAGTAGTTGTGTCTGTGCTCTGGGATGGATACCGTCTGATGTCTTTTGTTATTGATGGAGCAGCCACTGCAAAACTAGTCAACTCCCATCTATAACTTACTTTTTCTAGTGCTGCTTTGTGCTGAGAGAACATTTTAGTTTACTGCACTTGATCTGTAAAAGACTTTGATTCTTTGTAATTTTAGGGATAAATTAGGTGGTTAATTTAAAGAACTTTCAATGTTGCCTTTACATCACATTAAAATACAACTTCTTTCGGAAGGTATAGAAGCACTGATTCATAGTAAAAATCCTGTTTTTTAGCTTTGACTTCTTTTTGTGGCTGAGTTTTTTTATTGTAAATTACTGGTAATATGTCATTTCTATAGGATGTTTTAAATTATGTACCTGCTATTGGATGGTTTAAAAAATTCACATTATAAACTAATTTTAATGGAAAAAATAAAAGCACACAAAACTCCCCACGTTAGTAAAAGCAGTGTACATTGGGAATTTTTGCTGCTAGTTGCAGGTGTTTCAATGAATGAATTACAGTTCATTTAACTGATGTGATCTATTTTCTGTCTAAAACAGAGGAATTTATCTTCCTATCCTAGTAGCTCATAAATTACAAAATATGAACTAGATTTTCTGTTTTAAAGTACAGAAATTGAATTGATTAAAAGTTAAATCTCAGCATAACTCAGATGTATTGGAACTTGGTACTGGTAAAACAGCTTTTTTGGTAATAGAAATGACATTTTAAGGGGTAACTAAATCCTATTTTTAGTTCTCTGTGTGGTACAATCTGTTAATTTACTCATTTTATCGAATGCCCTGTCACTAAGATGTTGCTCATTACAAAAGCATGTTGATTTCAACACAGGAAAGAGTCTTTTGCAGTTTTATTTACTGATGGGGGGAAAAATAGCTTTTCTGTGTCCTCGTCTTTTTTTCTTTCTTCCTCCAAACTTTCAAAGTGTATTCTTTGTCATGAGAACTTTGGTGGGGGAAAAAAAGGAATTGAGAGAATCTGGGATGTAAAAGCACCTGGTTTCTAGATACAGCTGGATTGAGAAATCCGGGAAGGTAAAGGTGACTGATGTTAAGAAAGGAGAGATTTAGGAGACTGAAAAACATGTTCATGTTCTGGTCATTAATTAATCAAGACCTTTTAAAACTCTTTATCTTTGTCAATTATACTGCTTTTGAGAATCCTCTTGCCCTCATATTTTTGTTTCTTCCATATGCCAGATGAAGTTGAGTGGACTCTGAGTTATTTTCAGCATTACTGTCACAGAGAAAAACATTGGCAATTATCCCATATAAATATGAATTCCAGGTTGCTGCTGATTTTGCCTAAGAAAAAATATGTAAGTATATTTTATAAATCAAACTTTGTCAACTAAATCGTCTAATGTACATGGCCACCCACGGGCAACTTTGAATTTACTTCTCTAGTGCTAAATAAACATTTCAGCCATTTAAACACCACCACCACCCTTACCCACCCCACCCCCCTTCAATTATGAAGAGGTTTTCAAGCTAGACGTTTTTTTTTTCTTTCATTTTTGGAAATTTTTTTGTATAAATAAATTCATTATAACTTTTAGGGGTTAGGGTTTTTTATGTATTTTGGAAATTGTGGTTTATAAGGATAATGTTCAGCAAAGAAAAGAGATCCGCTTTTGGAAAGGGGCATTGTTTGATTTCAACATTCATATACTACCTTCTACATAGCAAAATTTACTCATTTGCAGAGATAAATGTGCTTATATGTGGAAGTCTCATCTGATATTTTGGCCATCCCCAATTAACAAGACCATTTCTTTCTATTGTGAGGCAAGCAAGTTAAATACATATCTGCCCAGGGGTGGTGCCTGTGGCTCACAGGAGTAGGGTGCCAGCCCCATATGCTAGAGGTGGCAGGTTCAAACCCAGCCCCAGCCAAAAACTGCAAAAAAAAAAAAAAAAAAAAAAAAAAACCAATTGAGAAATATTTGCAGCTATGTTGTCTTAATCATAAAATACTAAAGTAATTTTTAAAGAAATGCTAAAGTAATTGAAGCCAGATGTAACTGGTAGAGTAAGTTAGAGGTAATATAAAGAACATTCCAGCCAAGTGTGGTGGCTCACACCTGTATTCCCAATACCAGGAATTTTACCATTCTAGGCAATGTAGTGAGACCCCATCTGTACAAAAATAAGTTAGTTGGGTGTGGTGGTGCTTGCCTGTAGTCGTAGCTACTAAAGAGGCTGTGGTGGAAGGAATGCTAGCCCAGCAAGCAGTTCAAGGCCCCAGTGAGCTATGATTGTGCCACTGCACTCTAGCCAGCTTGGGTGGTAAATGTTGGGGGAAAAAAAAAATTACATAATATGCTTTATTGTCACAAAAGGACAGATTATAAAAATGGATACCAGGCATCAAAAAAATGTGATAATGGCCAGACATGGTGGCTCACGTCTGTAATCCCAGCACTCTGGGAGGCTGAGGCCAGTGGATTGCCTGAGCCACAGCGACACCTCATCCCTAAAGGTAGCCATTCCTTGTGGTGGGTGCCTATAGTTCCAGCTACTTGGGAGGCTGAGGCAAGACAATCATTTAAGTCCAAGAGTTTGAAGTTGCTGTAAGCTGTGACACTAAGGCACCCTACCTAGGGTGACAAAATGAGACTGTTTCAAAAAAAAAAAAGGTGTGATAAAGCAAATATTTATATACTAATTGAAAATATGAAATTGCCATTGGACAATAAATGCATGTAGAAGCTTGGGGTAAGGAAAGAATTACGGTTACATGAAGTTTCATTTTGTTTTCAACTGAAAGTGAACAAAAGTCCAAGTATATTCCTATAAGTCACATAAAAGCAACTTTATCTGTTGTATGCCAGGTACCTGGCCAAGGACTTTCCTTTTTTCTCACTTAATCCTCTAACCGCTCTTTGAAGTAGATAATTACTACTGTATTACAGATGACAAGGTCAAGACTCAAATTACTTTGCCCCGAGTATTGCCCTAATTGCCCACAAATCCTTAGATACTGGCTGTCCGAGGGAAAGGAAGAACCTGCAAATTCTGTCTTGAAGAAAGCAGTGTTCAGGCAGTAATTCTGTTCAAATACTCCCAAAACTAAATTTCAGCAGCCACAGTTGGGTCAGCCCTTTTTGGATCATTCTTCCTGCATTCTTCCTCATCTGCACCCTTAAAATGACTAAGTTAGGCTTTTAGGTTACATAGGCTGGAGTGTAAATCCTCTCAGTTCAAACACCTTTTTTCCTTTCTGTGGTGCTAAAATTCTGCATGCCCAGGTAAGTACAACTGAGAGCTTAAAAAAAATAACAGGCAAGGGCGCCTGTGGCTCAAAGGGGTAGGGCCCTGGCCCCATATGCTGGAGATGGTGGGTTCAAACCACCATCCAGCCCCAGCCAGAAACGGCACCCCCCCCCCAAAAAAAATAAATAAAAATAATAGACAAATGATAGATTTTGACTTTCATATCATAATGGCTAAACTTAAGAAATGTATTCCCTTTAAATGCAAAATAGAAGGTATTGAATTAGAGAAGAAAAGGCTTTGGGATGAAGAAATTATTGCTTTAGAAAGAAGGGCCATGGGTTGTGAATTTAAAAGTCTATAAAGAAGTACAGTTGAAAGGACCTTCAAAAATTAAGATCACCTTTTAATATATTGGTTGTTGAGTGTTTTCTGCTTACGTCAAGTTATTCTGATTTCTCTATGTACTTTTTCAAAGTGTTGACACTTTGATCTGGTTCTATTGAGTCTTTGAACTTGAATGTGGTCTGTCAGGCCATGATGAGCGCCTTGCACATAAGTAGACCTTCGATAAATAACAAATGAAGGGATAAGCATCTATTTCAGCGGTTTTCAACCTGTGGGTCATGACCCACAGGAACTGTATTAAAAGTTCGTGGCATTAGGAAGGTTGAGAACCACTGATCTATATATTAGTAAAGGGTACTTGATTAAGAATTGAATTCAAAGGAAACTTGAAACCAGGATTAAAAACTGTTAAAGCAAGTGTCTGAATATCTAAGTGTTTTATATGCAGTTACCTTTAAAGAAATACAATTTGACCTGAAGTTTACAAAAACATTGTCATAGCAGAATTTGAAAACAAAATCCTTGAGAAAAGCTGATGGGTGTATTCCACAGGCTAACTAATATATAATCAACCTCATGTATTTATATATGCCCAAGATAACACATCAGTCTATTATGGCATATTAAGAAAAAAATTGTCACTTACATACAACTGATGTGGAAGCTGATGGTTACCTTAGGCTATTAAATGGTATGTACTTCATGAGAACGTTTTTTAATCCATTCTTCATAAGTCACAGATGAGTAGAAACAGAAAGATGGTGTATTTCTTCATTCTGTGACTGCTTTTTCTTTTTTTCCAAAAAGATTCCGCTGACGGTATTTTTTTCTAAGAACAAAAAACCTTTTACACCTGTAATCAGAGCACTCTGGGAAGCCGAGGTGGGTGGATTGCCTGAGCTCACAAGTTCGAGGCTAGCCTGAGCCAGAGTAAGACCTGTCTCTAAAAGTAGTCAGGCTTTGTGGCAGGCACATGTAGTCCCAAGCTACTTGGGAGGCTTAGGCAAGAGAATCAATTGAGTCCACGAGTTTGAGGTTGCTATGAGCTATGATGCCACAGCACTCTCTTGAGGGCCAAAAAATGAGCCTCTGTCTCAAAAAAAAAAAAAAAAAGAAAAGAAATTAAAGCAAAATATAGCCTTACTTTCTGATAAATTATATTTTTTATGTATATTACATAATAGCTGGACTTAAAGGTTTATTAAAGCTAGTTCGAATGATTATTGCCCCTGTTTCATTTGCACTTTGAAAAAGTCATTGTTTTCTTCAGTTTTAAATCTCTATATGGTCATATCTGTGATCGTGAATTGTCTTTGCAAAAAATAAAATTCTCTTTAAATTTCTTTATCCATAGTCACTTAATCGGAGGAAGCCAGGGGAGGCCAGTGGGGATCCATAATACGGATCACTGCTTTATGTACTATAAGGGGCCAGCATTATTAAGATAAAGTGATGGGCAAAAACTGTAGTGGTGGGGAGAGAACAGGAGAGTTTGAGAGAGAGAGGCAGGCTGGAGTATAAACTATTGTAGAGAATGAGATTTTCCAAGAGTAATTTATGAGGAGATCTTCTTGAGAAGTTAGCAGTGACTATTGTTTTGCTGGTGACAGTCCCATTTTATATTTGTAGATGAATTAATACCTGCTAATTATTTTGGTTCCCCTTTTCACTTTTAAAAATGTCCCAGCTTGGATGATACTATATAGCACCCCTTGTTTAGCTCAGCTAGATTTTCTTACATCTGCTAATAGTCTTAAAGCAACTGGGTATATACATAATTTGATTAATGTTTGATTTTGAGTACTATATTTAGTAGTCAAAAGAGTTGCTACATAGGTCACTACAAAAACTTTGAGACAGACTGGGTTATGGTCCATTATTTTATTTCCAAGAAACAGTTGAGAGCATCCTTTCTGATTCACTTGTGAAAGTTTCAACTTGCTTGGCTTATTGGTATTGCTGGGAGGGTTTCCTTTGTTTCTGTCCACATGGATTTTGTTTGGGATTTTTGTGTATCTCAAAACTTTCATAATAGCCCAAGTCTGAAGTTAGTCAAGAAACTGATTAATGTAGGAATCACACTCAGGGCATGGGTAAGTCCTACAACATACCAAGAACAATTGTCCTATTTGTGGCAACATTTCTGTTTAGAATATTTGCAAATTTTTCTGAGGGGCAAGGGAAATACACCTTTAAACTATAGACAAGAGACTTTTAAAGGTGTTTATGGGAAATTTAAAGAAACCTAGTTGATTTCTGCAGGGAGGAAAACTTCCCAAATTACCCACCTGGTGAAGATAAGGGCAGCAAAAGTATAATTTGTTAAAAGGGAGATGGTGTAAGAAATTTTGCTGGGGAACCCAAAATGCAAATCTCCATTCAGCTATTTTGGATTTTACCTACCAGTATTCTCTGATTCAGTAACCCCTGATTATCCCTCACCCCTTCTCCCAAGAAAACAAATTAGGAAATTCTTAATCCTAATTCTTAAGGACTACAATGTGAAGTCTACATGTTAATATTAGAACACGGCTAATGAATAAGCAAGATTTAACCTGTCTTGGATTTCTTTGCCCAAGTCCCTGATACAACTTGTAAACACAAAGTCCCAGAAACCAAGAAGTGCATTTTAATTACAGAAATTTCTTCAAATTTGGGGGAAATCTTAAGGAAAATCATTTCTAGATACTAATCAGTACACCCTTAATTGTGTACCTTCCTTTCTCTCATGCTTGTGATGTTCATAGTGGGCAAAACTATGAACCAGACACCTCATCCTAGTCCTTATGTCAAGTGTTCACCTTACCTAATTTACTTTTTTTTTTTTTTTTTGGCCAGAGCTGGGTTTGAACCGCCACCTCTGATATATGGGGCCGGTGCCCTACTCCTTGAGCCACAGGCTCTACCCTCTAATTTCCTTTCTTTAGTCTCTTCTAGTGCATACAAACAGCCATTGGAAAAATAACAGATTTACCTAAATTCTTTTAATCAATGCCTAAACTTTGTGTTTACCTCCTAATGAGTTAATTAAAAATGTAAATAATTTCTCAGTTGGTTTAGTTCCTAAGCTTCCCAGACAAATCACACTAACCCAGGCTATTGGGAGAAAGGGAGAACAAGAGGCAGGGTTTAGTCTGAATTGAACTTTAAGATACGTTGAAAGAAAAATTTACCTTTTCAAAATGTTACCCGGGGTGGGAGGTCCATGGAGACCTTGCCTAAGAACGGTTGCAATTTAATGTATACAAATGAATACTCAAGTTTAGACCATTTTAAGGATGCCCTTACCATTCCCATAACTGCTGTGTTGTGTTCACACCGCTAATTTTCAAGAACTTACCCAATTTGTTTCAACTATAATGGTAGGGTTTCAATGACGTTTTTACTTTAGTGGATTTAATTCTGGTGATCCAATTATGCCTACTGTGCTTTATAAAGGCAAAGACTTTCAATGGGTCTTCTTTTCAACAATAGGAGACCCTTTGTTGCCAAATAGTTTTTAGATCTCGAGTGACTTCATTTGGACTTTGGCATGGTCACCGCGAAAATCTTTTAAACTGAACATTCGCTTTCTCTCTTGGGCACTATCAAGCACACATACAGATGGAGAAACTAGTCAGGCTTATCAGTTTGGAGTAAACCATTTTTGTTTAAGAGTAAATTTTATACAATAGCATGCATATTTTACATACTTTTGCGGCCACTGATAATTTAATACTAAGGAGAGCTCTCCAAACCCTAATTAAGAGTAACCTTACCCCATTTTTTTCCAAGTTCCACCAACCTCCTTTTATTTCAAGCACCTTTGAAATCCCATCTCCTTAATTTTCCGAAGAAGCTTAAAACCTAAGTGCTAAAATAAATTTTTGCTCGTTACTCCCAGCACAGCACTGGCTTTTAAAGGCTCCCAACAGACATGTTCCTTAGCCTTTCCAAAACGTTTTCAGGGACAATTTTAGTTAGGAGTTTTATAGTCTGGAATAAGTTCCGCCATACCCCCCAAGCCACCAGGCTCTACACCACAACAAATATTAAATGCGCAGAACCAAAGCCACCTGCCGAGCAGGAGCTTGCAGTGATCAACGTCTGGGTGGATCGAGGTTAGCTGTATTTTTGAAAAGCGTGGAATTTACATGTGAACCTGCGGCTTAGAGGCATCAGCAAATTCAGTTCTTTCCTGTGAGTTTCAAAAAAGAAATGAACGGTCTCTGAAATAAAGATCCGTTGCTTTAGCCAGAAGTCTGGGAGAAAGCCTATTCACCTGACCTACTCGCCAAAGGAAGCAGCCAGATTTGCGTTTGGAGAACAGGGTCGAAAAACGCCCTGGCACTACCTTTTGCGCAGGCGCAGGCAAACGTCTCCCATTGGTCACCTGGATCCGGACGTGGTGGGTGGGCGGGTTTCCTTTGCACTTGCCCTTGGTTTCCGGTCTCGAGTGGTTGAGATTGACTCTGCGCTGTTGACCAGTTGGTAAGTGCGGAAGTGTTAGGTAGGCCAGGGCTTCCAATTCCGGTGGCTAGGTAGGTTTTCTTTAAAGCGGTGGTTCATTCATCCTCAAGTTTATAGTCTGTTTGGTAGGATTGCTCATGATCCAAACAGTTCAGAGCTGGTGGGGGGAAGGGTATGTACAGCTACTTACTACACAGATCCCCTTCGCCCCGCCCTTGCTTTGAACGATTGTACATTAATAAAATACCGAGCATCAGTACTCGGTACCGTTGACTGCGCATAGGGATCTTTTAATAGTGTTTCTCAAGTATTTAAAAAAGAGAGGAGAAAATGTAGTTCAAACCATGCTGCTGATTAAGTATATATCGTAGTTTAAAGACAACACAGAAATTATAATCACTAAAAAGTGTATATGTTTGAAGCTGATGTTTTTCTCTTCATGTGCTGGGCAGAAATACTAGATTGCTTGGTTCAGAACTAGACACTTAGCCAACCTGCTGACTTGGAACGTCAGATCCATGGCAACAAAGGAGTTAGCAGATGCCAAAGCACAGCTGGCCCTCACCTCTTCAGCGAGTTGGAGCCAAGAAGTGCCCGAAAAACCAAACTATGCTCTCAAATGTACTCTCGTGGGACATACAGAAGCAATATCATCAGTTAAGTTTAGTCCTAATGGAGAATGGCTAGCAAGTTCTTCTGCTGATAAACTAATTATAATTTGGGGAGCATATGATGGAAAATATGAGAAAACACTCGTTGGTCATACTCTGGAAATATCAGATGTTGCCTGGTCATCAGATTCCAGTCATCTTGTTTCTGCTTCAGATGATAAAACTTTAAAGATATGGGATGTGAGATCAGGAAAATGTTTGAAAACACTGATGGGACACAGTAATTATGTGTTTTGCTGTAATTTCAATCCACCATCCAACCTTATCATTTCAGGATCTTTTGATGAGAGTGTGAAAATATGGGAAGTGAAAACAGGAAAGTGCCTCAAGACTTTGTCTGCTCATTCTGACCCAGTTTCTGCTGTTCATTTTAATTGTAGTGGGTCTTTGATAGTGTCAGGTAGCTATGATGGTCTCTGTAGAATCTGGGATGCTGCATCAGGCCAGTGTTTGAAAACGCTTGCTGATGATGATAACCCTCCTGTCTCTTTTGTAAAATTTTCTCCAAATGGTAAATACATTCTTACTGCAACTTTGGACAACACTCTTAAACTGTGGGATTATAGCAGAGGCAGATGTCTGAAAACATACACTGGTCACAAGAATGAGAAATACTGCATTTTTGCCAATTTTTCAGTTACTAGTGGAAAGTGGATTGTATCTGGTTCTGAGGATAACCTGGTTTACATTTGGAACCTTCAGACCAAAGAGATTGTACAGAAATTACAAGGTCATACAGATGTTGTGATCTCAGCAGCTTGCCATCCTACAGAAAACATCATTGCATCAGCAGCATTAGAAAATGACAAAACAATTAAGCTGTGGACGAGTAACCACTAATTCCTTTGGAAATCAAGTAGTAGAGCCATGTTGGCAAATGGCTTTTTTTTAAAAATGGTGTTTGGCTGGGCACAGTGGCTCATTCTGTAGTCCTAGCATTCTGGGAGGCCTGAGCCCGTGGATTGCTTAAGCTCACTAGTTGGAGACAAGCCTGCGCAAGAGTGGAGACCCCATCTCTAAAAAGTAGTCCAGCTTTGTGGCAGGCGCCTGTAGTCCCAGCTACTCAAGGAGCTGAGGCAAGAGGATCACTTGAGGCCAAGAGTTTTAAGGTTGCTATGAGGTATGACACTTCTGAGAGTGACAAACTGAGATTGTCTCCCAAAAAAAAAACTGAGACTGTCTCCAAAAAAAAAGATGGTTGGCTCCGTGCCTGTGGCTCAAGCAGCTAAGGTGCCAGCCACATACCCTGAGCTGGCAGGTTGAGTCAAACAACAATGACAGCTGCAATCAAAAACTATTCAGGCATTGTGGCCGGCGCCTATAATCCCATCTACTTGGGAGGCAGAGGCAGGAGAATCGCCTGAGCCCAGGAGTTGGAGGTTGCTGTCAGTTGTGATGCCAGACCACTCTACTCAGGGTGACAGCTTGAGGCTCTGTTTCAAAAAAAAAAAAAAAAAATAGATGTTTTTTCTTAATTTTGGCATGATGTTATATTTCTTTCCTTTTTTTTTTTTTTTGAAACAGTTTTACTATGTCACCCTCGTTAGAGTGCTGTGGCAGAATGCCAGGGTGTCACAGCCCATAGCAACCTCAAACTCTTGGGCTTAAAAGCGATTCTCTTGCCACAGCCTCCCAAGTAGTTGGGACTACAGGTGCCTGCCACAGTGCCTGGCTATTTTTTTTTTTTTTTTTTTTTTGATGTTGCAGTTGTTTAGCAGGCCCAGGCTGCTGGGTTCAAACCCACCTCCTCGGTGTATGTGGCTGGCGCCTTAAGGACTGAGCATGGGCAACCACCAAGCCTATATTTCTTAACTGTCCTAGATAATAAGATTTTGAGGCTTACAACCTACATTTATAAAATGAGAGGCTTATAACTTATATTTATGACATGAAACAGTTGAAAAAGCAAGTCTAGAATGTAAGAGCTTCTGACTTCTAATCTTGAGGTCTGTTATTAATCTCATATATCTCTACCTGGACAGTTTCCTATTCCATTCCTCTCAGTGACTAGCCTAGAGGGTTAGTGTATTTGAAGAATGTTTAGAAGTTAAAATTACAGAACAAGGGAATTTGGAATAATTCCACGGTTTCTGGTTTGGGAGATCAGATGAACAAAGAGCATAAGCCTAGGATGGGGATGGAGGTTTCTTATCAAGAAAAACTGGCTCTGCGCCTGTAGCTCAGCGGTTAAGGCACCAACCACATACACCAGAACTCACGGGTTGAAATCCAATCCCGGCCGGCCAAACAACAATGACAACTACAACCAAAAAATAGCCGGGCACCTACAGTCCCAGCTACTTGGGAGGCTGAGGCAAGAGAATCACCTAAGCCCAGGAGTTGAAGGTTACTGTGAGCTGTGACGCCATGGCACTCTACTCAGGGCCACAGCTTGAGGCTCTATCTCAAAAAAAAAAAGAACAAAAACTAAAAATATACAAAACAACATTAAAAATGCCACTTACTGGAGGGCCTCTGTTAGATTGTACTGTCTTATGATTCAAGCAAGCTAAATGAAGGGTGAAAAGTGCTCTCCTTTGTTCTATGTCTGACCTATTTCCTACCTGTGCTTCAAACTCAGTTCAGAAGTCACTAGTGGAGGCATCACCACCTGCCTCCAACCGCAGCTAATACCTGAGTTAGGTTTCTGTTATTTGCCAGTTTGTATTGTAATGTTTTCATTAGTCTGGTAAAATCAGAAAGTATTCTTTGTATGGAGAATTTATGTATTCTTGGTTTTTGTGTAATAAAGGGACTCAAGTAATGTTTGACATTATGTGATACCACCACTACTTTATTCCTTGCCTGTTTGTGATAAATTTTAGTAACAGATTCCTAAAACTGTCATCATGTTGATTAAAAATTATCTAACCACAGCTTCACATATTAACATTACTCAAATAGTGCTTGTAGGAAATATAAAGTAGAAAATTATCTCTGCCCACTTTACCAATGGACACATGATAGATGTGCAAAAAAAAATACAATAAAAGCCCTTCCTCTTATAAAAAAAAATTTAACTAAAACGAACAAGGGCAAAACTGGCATCTTTTGTAGTTTATAGTATTTTATAATATTACTTATTAAATTTTATTTGCTTGATAAGTCTTCAGGGTATGAGAAATTAAAGGTACTAGTAGGGTATGACTGCTAAGAGGTTGGTATGTGGGGATATTGGGAGAAATAGGGACAGGTCTGAAGTTCAGGCCAAGAAATAGATATTTAACCCAGAAGGAAGTAGTCTTGATATGTTACTGAACAGCAGAATGATACAAAATGAGAAATGACTAAATCCTTGGTGCATGGTAACATTTGTGAGCTTAGTTTAATAATTTTCATAATTGAGATATTTGGTTTCTCAAAGACAGGAAAAGGGCAAAAGGAGAATTCTAAGTCATAGAGCTAAGAGGTGACTACACTGGCCCCAAGCCACTCCATGATGCTAAGTTCTCAAAATTCCTCGTGAGACTGCTCTCATCACCTTGCCAGAATGTTTTCAAAAACTGCTCTCCTAAAAGCTCTTGTCTGTCAGCATGCCTGAAAGTACCAAGTGTGGTTTAGCTGCTTCTCAGAGCTTTTTTGGAAGCCAGCCTCCCAACAGCATTATGGCATTTGGGAAAGCTGGCTCTCCAAGCAAGATGTACCTGGGTAGTGTACTCAGCTGACCTTTCTTATCTCTTCAGAAGTGAGCTCACACAGAGAGAAAAATAAGAAACCCACATTTTGGCCTGTGGAGAGAAGTCACTTCTGTAATAGGAATAAAAGTAAGTTGTGGTACTCCTGTAGTCCCAGCCATGGGGCCATCCACTGGTATTGACCATGGCTTGTTAGGAACTGGGCATGCAGCAGGTGACCAAGCAAAGCTTTATCTAAACTTAGAGGTACAGATAAAGCAATATCTGTACATTGCTCACATCACCGCCTGAACTGTCAGATCAGTGGGGGCATTAGATCTCTTTAAGAGTGTGAACCCTACTGTAAACTGCATGTGAGGGATCTAGGTTGTGTACTCCTTATGAGAATCTAATGTCTGATGATCTGATCTGACATGGAGATGTCAGAAGCTTGAATCATTCCTTAACTATCGCCCTAATCCCGTCTGTGGAAAAATTTGTCTTCCTTGAAACTGGTAACTAGTGCCAAAGAGGTTGGGGACAATTGTGGTACTTGATTTCTCTAAAGAAGAGTTAATATTCAAGTTGAAATAAGTTGCTTCATTTTTCATTCTCCATTTTTCTTCACAAAGTTGACAGGCTAAATTTTACTTAGATCAAAGCCGTAAAACATAGACAAGTCATTCTTTAAGGAAATTTATTCGTACTGTTACAACAGAGAAATGGTATGAGTTTGTGTAAACCATATTTTTATGAAATGGAACTTCGTATCAAATTCTTTTTAATATAGGCTTGTTGCAACATTATTCCTGGATTTCTGAAATCCAGCCAATATGGATACCTCTGCTACTCTTTGTCCTTCATAGCTGCTTCCTCTCTCAGACGAGCTTTCTTTTCTAAGTTCATGCTTGTTAAACTCTCGTTTCTTTTGGCAGCCTAAAGTGAAACAAATTTCAACAGGTGATTATTTATGTCCAACAGGGGAGAATGCCATTACTTTACACTGATGACAGCAGGCTAACCAGGGCTATAGAGCTATGGGATGGTCTGCTGCTTGGACATTGGGCACAGCAGTGTCCTCTAATGCTTCAGAGAATAGTAGCTCGTCATTCAAACAAGAGAAAAAGTGCCTTCCCTTCTCTTCCTTTCTGGCCCTTTCTTTGTGTCTTTAGCCTCTCTTTCCTTTATACTTTATTCCCATGTCTTTCCTTTTTTCTCTCCTGCTTTTCTACATTAAATACCTTCCCATTTCCATCACTCTTTTCTCCTTTCACCTTTCTTGGTTGCTACCATTTCTCCCTCTTCAACTCTTCTGTATCCTTCCACACTGTTCTAGCTCCTCACTCTTTTACCAAAAACATTCAGCTTTGGGAATCCCAGAGTTTACAAAAAAATACTGCCATGGATGACTGCAAGTGCTACTTATCCTACAACTCCATCCTTTCAGTGAGGAAGGCAACTGTTCTCTTCCCGTTTCCCTCCATGTGAAATGTTACATTTCTATGAAGCATACATAAACAGACTAGTTTTAAGACTTTTATACTAAGTAAGTGAAACTAGCACTCTACACTCGTATTTTTTTACATCTGTGTCATTCAATATGAAAAGAATTAGAGGTGTGAAGGGGGAGGAGAATGGGAGTGGTAAGTTGATAGAACAAAACACAATGACTGATTTCTTTCTTCCAAATCATTAAGTTCACAAGTTCTCCATTCTAGTAGCATTTACCAACTTTTGGGAAATGGAAATTCCATGAAAGGTAAATATTAACAATTTTATGATATAGAACAGGAGAGGAACTCCATAGCATATATACTTGAATAATGCTGGAAGAGATCACAGGGGAATAATTTGCTTCTGGAGTATTTAAACTCGGCCTGTATAGTCAAATATACAAAAATAATGCATATTTCTTGGATAATATGTCCTATCCACATGCTACTGTAGGTTTCCATCTGAGAACTATGCATGAGAGGTCAAAGAGGGAGACAGAAGAAAATCTAAGTGGGTCAGGAACAGAGCTTTCCAGAGAACTTCACCCAGGTCAGCACACTTGCCCTTTCATGCTCCCATGAGGTCCGCCTAAAAAGGTTGCTACTATTTCTCCCTCTTCAACTCATCTGTATTCTTCCACACTGTTCTAGCTCCTCACTCTTTTACCAAAAACATTCAGCTTTAATATTCAGTTAAATGGTCAGTATTTCCATTTAACTGCAAGACTGTCTATAGAGAGCCAAAAGTTCATTTCCCTTTACTCTGTGGAGTCACGGAGAATAAGGAAGTCAGCTAATAGTGGATAAGCAGGAGAATTAATTAGTATTTAATAATAGTTATAAGACATCTCTTCACATGGGTTCAGTGATACAAGACATAATTTTTTTTTTTTTTTTTTTTTAGAGCATCTCACTTTGTCACCCTTGGTAGAGTGCCCTCAAATCACAGCTCACAGCAACGTCCAGCTCTTGGGCTTAGGCGATTCTCTTCCCTCAGCTCCCTGAGTAGCTGGGACTACAGGTGCCTGCCACGATGCCCAGCTACTTTGCAGTTTGGCCAGGGCCGGGTTCGAATCCACTACCCTCAGTATATGGGGCCAGCACCCTACTCACTAAGCCATAGGTGCTGCCTACAAGACATAGTATTAAAAGAAGAATTTGACCAGGGCTGCTGAAAATCACTTTATCTTAATAACAAGATAGTATAGTATGTTTGTTTATCAGCAAACTTGAGTCTAATTTTTATCTTGCCACTAACTAGCTATGCAAGTTTGGGAATATTATTTAACATCTATAATAAGCTTTAGGTTCTTTTATAAATCATGGTAATAAGAGAGCATACCTCTTAGGTTCTTAGGGTTATTGTGCCGATTAAATAAATTTAATAGTACTTGCTATATAATGAGCCCCCAATAAATGGGAACGATTTTACTATTACCTCAAATTAGGTCTAGCTTCACAGTGTGGGCTGCCATTAAGGAGATGCATGGGATCAGGCAAGTTACTAAAGATTTCTTTTTTTTCTTTTTTTTTCTTATTGTTGGGGATTCATTGAGGGCACAATAAACCAGATTACACTGACTGCATTTGTTAGGCAAAGTCCCTCTTGCAATTGTGTCTTGCCCCCAAAAGGTGTGGCACACACCAAGGCCCCACCCCCCTCCCTCCTTCCCTCCTTCCCTCTTTGCTCTTCCTTTCTCCACCCCTCCCTCCTTCTTTCTCTCTCTGCTCTCCCCTGTTATTAAAGCTTTCTAAGTTATGGTTGCCTCCATCTATAAATGAGGTCCTAAAAATAATACCTATTTTTCAGTGTTTTTGTGAGGTTCAAATGAGATAATAGCAAAGTATTTGGCATCCAGTGAGTATTCAATTAGTGATAGCTATTAACTATAATCTGCATTAAAACAAAGATTTCTGGGCTTGCATTCCTATGTTCTGCTTAGGAGCTATGGTCCTTGGACATATGGCTTAATTTGGTTAACTTTCAAATAAAGAACAGGGATAAGAAAGCTCACCATGATTAAGGCAGTTATAGTGAAGATAAATAAGCCCATAGACTGAGAGAGCTTTGTAAATGTGCAAAGGTTTATTGAATATGCCAGGTCATTTATTTATTTTTGAGACAGAGTCTAACTCTGTTGCTGTGGCGTCAGCCTAGCTCATAGCAATCTCAAACTCTTGGGCTTAAGTGATTCTTTTGCCTCATCCTCCCCAGGAGCTGGGACTACAGGCACCTGCCTCAACACCCAGCTATTTTTTTATTTTTTATTTTTTTAGTAGAGATGGGGTCTCACTCTTGCTCAGGCTGGTTCCGAACTCCTGAGCTCAAGTGATCCACCTGCCTTGGCCTCCTACAGTATTAGGATTACAGGCGGGCACCTTTAGTCCCAGCTACTAATAAAATTCATATTATTTATGATATCTGTGATAATAAAAGCTTTTCTTTTTTACATTATACAAAATGAATCTAAACCTTCCAATGCCAAAGTTAGGATTTACTATTTATTCCAACCATGGATATTCTAGGGTTGTTCCTAATGTATGTTATTTTGTTTCTTATCATTTTTCTTTTTTTTTTTTTTGTAGAGAAAGAGTTTCACTTTATTGCCCATGGTAGAGTGCTGTGGCATCACAAAGCTCACAGCAACCTCCAACTCCTGGGCTTAGGTGATTCTCTTGCCTCAGCCTCCCAAGTAGTTGGGACTACAGGTGCCCACCACAACACCTGGCTATTTTTTTTTTTTTTTTTTTTTTTGTAGAGACAGAGTTTTACTTTATCGCCCATGGTAGAGTGCCGTGGCATCACACAGCTCACAGCAACCTCCAACTCCTAGGCTTAGGCGATTCCCTTGCCTCAGCCTCCTGAGTTGCTGGGACCACAGGCACCTACCACAATGCCCAGCTATTTTTTTGTTGCAGTTTGGCCAGGGCCGGGTTTGAACCTGCCACCCTCGGTATATGGGGCCAGTGCCCTGCCCACTGAACTACAGGTGTTGCCTTCTTATCATTTTTCATGTAGAAAGTAGCTTCTTCTCTGAGAGTAAATACAAGGGTCAATCCCTGATTTCCTGCAGGTCCTTTGGGGGAGAACATACAGAGATAAAAAGGAAACCCATTCTCACCTTCTTGCCTTCAATAACCATAAAGATACATCCTGCCACTGTCAGGGCAATCATTACATAGCTTATCTTCACCCGAATCTTATTCTTGGCAGCATCAAGCATCTCAAACCTAATACAATGAAATAATGAAAGAAAGTGATTAACTTTTTTCTTTAAGTTGTAACAGGATAAAAATCTCTGTGTACAAACCAGAAGTTTACTGGTGTATATATATATATATATGGGGTTAGGACCTAGAGATCTCATAAGATTTTGGGGAGGATGGGACATTTTTCATAACTCATTTATATATAAAATACAAGATAGTACTACAAATTTAAAGTAGTACAAAAGAAGAAAAGGGTGAAGATAGAAAAAGGAGACAGAAAAAGAAGGAAACAAAAAAGGCAAAGCCTATTAATCTACACTTGCTATGGTGGGCTCCAGTTTTGTTTTTCTGACAACAGATATTGCAAGGTAAGTTTCAACACAAAGCAGGATTCAGAAAGAAAACAAACATGAGAGACAATGTATTTTCTCTATTCAGCTTTTTGCTCTCTATCTTGAATAGGAATAGATGTGAAAATATCTGGAACAGTAGAAAGTTCTCTTAAGCAATATCCCCTTAGTATTTATCTTTTTTTTTTGAGACAGAGCCTTAAGCTGTCACCCTGGGTAGAGTGCTATGGCATCACAGCTCACAGCAACCTCAAACTCCTGGGCTTAAGCAATTCTCTTGCCTCAGCCTCCCAAATAGCTGGGACTACAGGCGCCTGTCACAATGTCCGGCTATTTTTTGGTTGCAATTGTCATTGTTGTTTGGCAGGTCCGGGCTGGATTTGAACCTGCCAGCTCTGGTGTATGTGGCTGGCACCTAATATTTTGCTAAGATTCAGTGACAGTGAACTTGAGACTATGCTTTTTGGCAAGTACTTGAATAGTTCTTCTAACCTGTCCAGTGAATACAGACTCACGTCCAGGAAGTTGAGGGTTGAATCATCATTGTTGTGTGAAAGGTAAGAGGCCTAACATGGAAGAGTCTAAAGAACAGGCCACTTTCGGCGGTTTACTGCAACTAGATAGTGGGTCATTCTTTTAAAGAGATGGGATCTCACTATGTTGCCCAGACTGGACTTGAACTTCTGATCTCAAGCAGTCCTCCTGCCTCAGCCTCCTAAGTAGCTGGGATTACAGGTGTGTACCACCATGCTGAACATTCTATTACCCAGGTGCCTGGTAAGAGCCTCAAGGCTGAGCATGTGCAATATTTGTATGCTAAAGAATTTCTGGCTTAGTAGATGTGTATATAGGAATTATTTCTAGATGGTAAGGCTGAAGTGCTTCTTACATTTTCCCCCCTAGATATTTATCATACATTACTTTTAAAATCATAGGGTCTAGGATGTTGCAGTAGGAGAAGAACCCTAAAAGCATATAAAATATGATGTATACGAATGAGGCAGCACGTGGGTGTAGTTCTCCAGGTACTGCTGGGCCTGAAGGGTGGCAGGAACCAGGGTCAACTGCAGTTAAGTAGGACTTATTCAGAACCACTAGCACAGGCTAGTACAGTCCAGAGAATCTTCCAAGGCGACTAGTGAGACAGTATTTTGGGCCTAAGTGGATCTTAGAACGAACTATGAAGCAGACCAAGGAAGGTGTTACATACCAATGTCTACACAGCATTTATTATGGTGAAGGATATATACTAGCTTATTTTCTGCTGGATATTGATTTTTTTTGAGAACGATTCTCACTTCCTTGCCCTGGAGTTGAATGCCATGGTGTCACAGCTCACAGCAACCTCAAATTCTTGGGCTCAACTGATCTCCTGCCCTGGCTCCTGAGGAGTTGGGATTACACGCACCTACCACAATGCCTGACTATTTTTAGAGACTAGTTTTGTTTTTGTTTTTTTTAAGAAAACAGAGTCTTACTATGTCATCCCTTGGTAGAGTGCCATGGCATCACAGCTAACAGCAACCTCAAATTCTTGGGCTTACGCAATTCTCTTGCTTCAGCCTCCCAAGTAGCTGGGACTACAGGTGCTCACCACAACGCCCGGCTATTTTTTGGTTGCAGTTGTCGTTTAGCTGGCCCCGGCCAGGTTCGAACCCGCCAGCCTCAGTGTACATGGCCAGAGCCCTATCCACTGAGCTACGGGTGCTGCTAAGACTAGTTCTTTTTTTTTTTTTTTTTTTTCTATTTTTAGTAGAGACAAGATCTCATGCTTAAGTTGGTCTCAAACTCCTGAACTCAGACAATCTGCCTGCCTTGGCCTCCCAGAGTGTTAGGATTATAGGCATGAGCCACCGTACCCAGCCCATGCTGGGATATTCTGGAAGAAATTAGAACATAGGCAAGAACTTCAAGTCCTTGTTATTTTGGATATTTTTTTGTTATCAGTATCACCTTTGCTGGTTCCATGGTATATTCTCATTTCCAGAAGAATAAACAGTACTAGTGAAAATAATGTGCTACTTGACTAGCAGAAGCAGAAAGGCTCTAATAAAGCTGTTCTAAACAGAAAGCAAATACTACCTGTCTTCCTAGAAAAGATACCCTTAATGAACCCAGATCATTTTTAATCATGACTTGAAAGTAGAGACCACAGGAATAGTTTCTCGCTAAAACGGAACTTCCAGAAGCTTTTTCTGAAGTCCCTGTCCCTGAATAGGATGATGTCCCACAGGGGAGATGGCATTTATTTCTCAAACTCTCTATTGGCCAAGATGCTAACCAATCAGGATCTTTAACATGGGCCTGGGGTATTGGTTCTCAACAAGGGGTGATTTTGCCCCCAGTGCACATTTGGCAATATTTGGAGACATTTCTGATTTTTACCACTGAGAGAATGCTACTGGCATCTAGAAAATAAAAGCTAGGGATGCTGCTAAACATCCTACAATACACAGAACAGCCCCCTACAACAAAGAATTATCTAGTCCAAAATGTCATTAGTAACAAGGCTGAGAAACCCTGAGTTGGAGGAACCTATACTCATCACCTATAAACTCTGAAAAAAAAAAAAAGACCCAAGATCCTGGGCAAAACTAAGTTTAAGGAATTTGGCAACAGGTGGCACCCTTTCCTGAATCCCAGAAAAAGAATGTGTTACATTTAAATACATTTTTGCCTAAGGTTGAATATTTAAGAGGATTTTGTAGAATATACTTATTGTCACTGTTACCTAATTTAAACACATAAATTGAATATAAATTTAAAAAGTCACATTTCTGTAACCAGGAGATGAATTCAAACAGTTCATTTTAGAGTACCCGATGGCTCTTCACTAGTCACAATGTATAACATAGCAAGACATAGGTTTCCCAGCACTTTTTTTTTTTTATAGAGACAGAGTCTCACTTTATCGCCCTTAATCTCACTTTATCGCTGTGGCGTCACACAGCTCACAGCAACCTCCAACTCCTGGGCTTAGATGATTCTCTTGCTTCAGCCTCCCAAGTAGCTGGGACTACAGGCGCCTGCCACAATGCCCAGCTATTTTTTGTTGTTGTTGTTGCAGTTTGGCCAGGGCTGGATTCGAACCCACCACCCTCAGTATATGGGGCTAGCGGCTACTCACTGAGCCACAGGTGCCGCCCACCAGCACTTTTTTTTATTACAAGTACTTACCAAAGACTAAATACTTAGAGAAGTGAAAAATGTTTTCAAATTTGATTGAAAGGTTTTAAACAGAACTCAGAGAAATTGCTTTTCCATTAAAACATATCAGTGAGAAGTGAAAGCTGCTTACAACCCTAAATTCAGCACTCACGAGATGGTCTCTGGGATTTCATCTTCCTTTTTGAAGCGACCTGACCATATCAGCATCTTTTTCTCCCAGTCTGTGGGTTTGTGTAAAGGCACTCTGTGGCTGTAGGTGTCTATGAGAAAAACCAGACAAGAAATCTTCAGATCATGACTCTCAGATTTAGCAACAGAAAAATGCTGTTTGTGCATTTTAGCTAGTCACTAACAGATACACTGAGAAACCTCAAGTTATTTAGGGCTTTATTTGAATGGAATTTCTTAGGATCCTTGTTTTCCTAATGAGATTCCAAAATTTCATGAAGACAAAAGTAAAACAAAAGCATTATTTCCCAATATGCCCTACCCATGGAAAGTTGAAAGAACACTGTGAACAAAAATAAGGAAGGGTGAACTAAGAAGGGAACAGTTAAGAGATTATCAGACTTCAGCAAAAAAAAAAAAAAAAAAAAAAAATTTTGTAAGGTAAGAAAACATTATAAAATAGCTTGTATATTAGGGTTTGGCTTTTAAACCTTGTTTGGAACAACGAAAAATTTTTTAAGAAAGAAAATTAATGTTT